>VVHJ01017805.1:3003-15593 GCA_015107715.1 Tylochromis polylepis
GTTTTTTGGGGGGGTTGGGGGGGGGGGGGGGGGGGGGGTGAGGGGTGGGGGGGGGGGGGGGGTGAATACTGGGTGTCAGCTGGCCCTCTCCGTTCCTCGCAGACTGACAGAATAAGCGAGCGAGCGGCGCAGTGATTATGGGCTGCTCTGAGAACTGTAGCAGAATGATCACTGAGCATTTCACGCTAAAATCAAAGAGTATGGGAGAAGCTGATTTGAGGACTGTGGTTCAAGTGCATCTGGAGAGGCAAGATATTAGCATATGTTCACTCATATATGAATAGAGGAATGTGTGCTTCCGTGTGTGTTTTCTCTCGTGACCTCTTTTATGATTGAATTTCATGATAGATGGCCACGATTCACAGCCCTTAATTATACACTCAACACGAGTGTTATACAGATTACATAGTTAAAAAAACAACAACAAAAAAAACCACTCAGTTCATATGTAAACATGTATGTGTCATGGCTTTTGGTTATGTTTGGCTCCTGTTTCTATTTTGTGAAAATACCTACCTTATATTTTTTTTTAATGTATTGCTTGTCTGTGAGTTCTTCTCATTTCCCTGTTTTGTGCCACCTTGTCTTCTACCTCCTCTGTCCTCCTGTCTATAACCCAGAAATCAGTGTCAGTGCACTGTACTGAAGGATGTACCAATTCCTCCAATGGATCTCACTGAGAGAGGAGGTTTTCCAGAGGAGCTATGAACAAGAATTCCCAAGTGTGTACTCTGCATACCTCTTCTCACTCATGACATATAAAAGCAAAACACCACTGGAATATACAAACCACAGTAAGGGCAGCTAAGGAGGAGGAGGAGGATGATGAGTGGAAAGGCAGCTGGTCTGGATGACATACCTGTGGAGGTTTTGGGATGGCTAAGAGAGAGGGAGGTGGACTTTTTAACCAGACTGTTTAACATAAGCTTAGAGAGTGAGAGAATGCCTGAGAAATGGAGAAAAAGTGTGCTGGTACAGATTTTCAAGAGCAAGGGTGATGCATAGAAGGATAAAGTTGATGAACAATACCTAAACTATGGGAAGGAGTTGTTGAAGCTAGGTTAAGAAGAAAGATGATGATCAGTGAGCAGCAGTATGGCTTCATGCTGAGAAAGAGCAAAACAGATCAATGTTTGCTTTGAGTGAGTTGATGGAGGGGTGTAGAGAAGGTCAGAAAGAGCTGGACTGTGTCTTTATGGATGCAGACAAAGCATATGATAGGGTGCCAAGAGAGGAGCTGTGATACTGCATAAGGAAGTCAGGAGTGGCAGAGAAGTATGCGAGGTTGGTGCCGGACATCTATGAGGACAGTGAGCTAGTGATGAGATGTGTGGTAGGAGTGACAGATGGGTTCAAGGTGGGGGTAGGATTACATCAGGGATTGACTGTGAGCCCCTTATTTTATGCAGTAGTGATGGTGAGGTTGATGGATTAGGTCAGGCAGAAGTCTCCGTGGACTATGATGTTTGCAGATGATATTATGACCTGCTGAGAGAGTAGAGAGCAGGTGGAAGAGAGCTTGGTGAGGTGGAGGTATGCTATGGAGAGAAGAGGAATGAAAGTCAGTAGACACAAGACAGAGTACATGTGTGTGAATGAGAGGCAGCCACATGGAAAGTTCAAGCTTCAAGGTGTAGAGATAGTGAAGGTGGATGTGTTTAAATACCTGGAGTGAAGCATCCAAAGCAACGAACAGAGCACAAGGAAGGTGAAGAAGAGAGTGCAGACAGGGTGGGTGAAGACGAGCGTGGGTGGTGATTTGTGTCAGAAGGATACCAGCAAGAGAGAAAGGGAAGATTCACAAGATGGTAGTCACACCTGCTATCATATAAGGTTTGGAGGATGATGTCATTAAAAAAAGGGCCGGAGGGAGAGCTGGAGGTGGCAGAGCTAAAGATGTTAAGATTTTCATTGGAGGGACTGGAGGATTAAAAATGAGAACATCACAGGGACAGCTCACGTTGAGTGGTTTGGAGACAAAGTACAGAAGCAGGGCTGAGATGGTTTGGACATGTGCAGAGGAGGGATAGTGGATATATTGGACAAAGAATATTGAATATGGAGCTGTCAGGCGGGAGGAAAAGAGGAAGACCACAGAGAAGATTGATGGATGTAGAAAATGAGGTCATGCAGAGGGTTGTTGTGACAGAGAAGGGTACTTTATGTGAGATGGAGGAAGATAATCCACTGTGGTGACCACTAAAGGGAGAAGCTGAAAGAAGAAGCGAGAAATAGGAATCCACAAATGACAATTCTCGTTCTGCCGTTCACAGTTTGTGTAATGATAGTGAAGGTAATTAAACGTAAAGATATGTAAAGCTGTCATTAACTCATTTGGAAGAGGTAGTAAAATGCAGCAGTGGGCCATAATAAATGAATGAACAGATGATGCAGTTATGCCAAATGTCTTTTTTGAACTTGGCACTGCATTTAAATAACACATCTAAAGTGAGGGAGTGAGCATTTATTAAATGCTCACTCCCTCAACTCCTCTCACATCCGCCTTCCCTAATATCTCAGATTGATTCCTCACCGTGCCTCCTTTCCTCACAATCTTATTCCCTTCTACCAGAGATGTGAGCTATGGAGGTGAAGAGAGACACGAGGAGAGTAGAGACGAGGCGTTTAACAACACAAGACATCGTCACTTCAGAGCCTCATTTTAAAGCAGCATCAATTAAATATGACGTTTGCCACAGCTGCACCATTTGTCAATTGTTTTGTTAAGCTCCACTGTGCTTTATGATCTCAGATGTCAGTTAAGCTTATCAGTGATCATAACAGCTTTTTTATTTTGAGCTACTTTTAATTAAATTCACTACTTGCCACAGTGTGACAACATATCATGCCTTTTTTTATCACACGCACAGACACTCACAAACCTTGAAGGACAGAAAATAACTAACTTATTATGAACACTCGTCTGTAGAGTCTTTTTTTAAGGGTAAAAATACCTCTGGAAATGATACACATGTCCTTGTTCACACACTACAGGGACAAAAGTACCGGGCCACCTACGCATCACAGGTATAGGAGCTGGTGGAAACCCACGCTGTGAAGCTCCCAGTGCACAGCTTTTTGTGCTGATGTTAATATGAGAGGAGGTCTGGAAATTTGCAGTTACTGAGTCAGCAGAGTGCTGACAGCTTTTACGCAATGTGCACCTCAGCACTCTGTGACCTCCCTCAGTAACTTCACATGGTCTTGTACTTTGTGCTGTGGGTTTTAACACCTTCACTTTGCAATAATACCACTTACAGCTGATTGTGAAAGCAATTTCACAAACTGACTTGTAGCAACATGGCATCCTCTTACTGTACCACACTCAAATTCACTGAGCTCCTTAGACCAACCAATTCAATGAACCTAAGAACACCTGATTTCAAAGATTAACAGGTGTGACCCATTATTTTTTGTGTATTTAAATACATTTTAGGAAGTGAAACACCCTTCAAGATGATATTTTGAGACTGAATTTCAGGCCACAGGCATAAGCCCCCTTCTGTCTCCTCCTCTCTTCTCACCGGGTTACATCTCAGATGGGATGGTCTCAGATGCAATGACAGATAACTGATAAAGGAGGACAGGGGCCTTTTTAAATCGTATAAAGTAGCAGTCTTTTTTTTCCTGCTTTTGTGATCAGCTATCCAGATCCAGTGAGTTTCATATCTAGACTTTGTTAGTTCAAAACATTTTATCCTTTCTTGCTTTCCTGTTGGATCATCTTTTGCTGGGACCCTTGTTGGTATACTTTGGAAATGCTAGTTCTCCAATGAAGTTCTCCTTGGTTGCCCTACCTGCATTATTCTGAGTCCTGCTTTTTGTTTGCTTCTCTGAGAATGTGTGTTTGACCTGCTGAACAACAACAAAAAACATAACGAAAATAATCCAACACGCCCCCTGCTAAGTTATTTGCTTGAGATGTGCTCCTCAGAAGATATTTGTTTTCACTGCAACTTTTTTTTTCTCTATTATTATACAGTAATTGTCAAGGGGGAAAACGAAACATTCTGTACGGTGAGTCCCATGGCAGTCGTGTGCCAGAGAAATAATAGAGGCAGTTGGCACCCAGTTGTGAAAAACAAACTCTTTTTCTGCATGATTGCATTGATAGCGAGCATTGTTTCTGTGAAAGTGCTACAAAATGGGTCTTATTCATCAGGCCAGAAATGACACATCTTTATTGAGTTTGTGCCATTGATTAGCACAAAAAACAGTTGTTATTATAATAAGCACAAGCATATCAATCCCAAGAGGACATACAAATATCTTCTTTCTATATTAAACTGATAGGTCAATGCAGCATTAGCTGCACACTGCACAATTCTGCTTGACATCTATGTAATGAGCGCATTTGTGGCTGAGACCAGCATCTGCAACAGTTCATGGTAAGACACACAGAATAGCAGCAGCCCTATTCTGATATTGTACAAAAGAAGTAGTGATTAAATACAAAATCATAAGCAGAAGCATTTGGAACTGGCTCTCATAAAGTGGGCATTAAAGTCATAAAATGTAGAATGTGCACTGCTATCTTTAATGCCACCAAGTAACGTATGATGCCAGGTTGTTGTACACCAGAAAGCTCATGTACTAACACTGGGAGCTTACTATACTGCAGGTAAACACACTTTATTAATTAGTTCCTTTCAATTTGCTGTTTTTTCCCCTCTATTGGGAAAGCTCAAAAGCGAGGAAATTGGAACTGATGTCATAAAAAATAAAAGAATAAGACAGATCACTCACTCCGGAGCATGTAGCTTGGTTCATGGAAAATCCTTGAAACAAGTTGATTGATTGGATGTGAAATTATCTCTCCCCAGTGGCAAGGAAATGGAAATGACACTAGAAGACTTGATGCTAGATTAAATGACTTGTTCCACTGGATGTTTTCTGTGGTGCAGGCCTGGCTTTGCGCTTAAGATGATCCCATGATAGAGAAGGGGATGGTGGGCGGGGGGATAAGTTGATAGCCTAATGGAGTGGATGAGCAATGGCGCAGATGACGCAGGATGAAGGGGTGGCAGTCATTTGATGAATAGGTGAGAGAGGAGCGGGTGCGGGGTGAAATGATAGAGAGGAGTAGGCTTTAAATGCTACATCATGGTGGCTATTCATTTCATTTACCCCCTGTTCTCTTTCCAAGGTTCACATTTATTATTTCTCTTGTGTGCCCCCCCACCCCTCAGTTTCAGTTCTCACCACTTCATAACATTCATCCCTCTTCTTCTTTTCTGTTTCAGTCTCACCCTCCACATTTCCTGTCTTTTTTGGAGTTTTAATTTTCACTTTAGACTTCATGACCCATCCTTCCTTCCTGATTCCTTCTCCTTCTCTCCTCTCACAATCCGATTCCTTCCACTCCTACCCCGTCTCATCTTCTGCCTATTTCCCTAATGCCTTCTTAATATCGTTTCTTACCCTGCCTTCATTTTCTCGACTTAGTCTCCTATTTTTATTTCATACATTTGTCTAACCTCCCTGGTTACCAGCTGTCATGCTTAATTTCTCCTCATCTCCTTGTGACCTCTATCTCTACCTCTTTGCCCACCCATCACCCCACCCTCACCCAATGTTTGCACCACCCCATTACTTTCCCTCTTGTTTGTTTTCCTACCTCTTTTACATGGAGCAGTCCCTTGCCTCCGCTCTGCAGCCTCTCTGTGTCTTGTAAGCAGGGCAGGTGGCAGTGCAAGTACATGCTTTCAGTGGGACATGCCTGAGCTCAGATTTAAATAGATAATGGCAGAGCCTTAGTGCTTGTTGGGCCCTCTGAATAATGCAGAAGATCCTGAAGGCATTGTTGCCAGGCATCGCTGATGGTGACATGCATACGCCAGCCCACAGGCTTGCAATATTGATACCCAGTGAGAGGAAGGGACTCAGTGGCAGTTATTTTATTTTTTTCCTCCTATAAGCCAGCTCTGCACTAAAGTTCACTCAGATACTTAAGCTGAAGGGAGTGTACTCGCAAGAAAAAAAAAACAGCAAATGGTCAATAATGTCACATCCTGGTCACAAGGACCTCTGGCAGAAGTGGGAATTATGATTTTTGGAGCAAAGGACAAAGCATCACGTTGCTGTTAAGAGAGCCACAAAGCCAGGAAAAGGGAGAAGCTGAGACTGTGTGATAGTTTCACAAAACATTAGACAACGGTTCATTTTCCAGTTTTGTAACTTTTGGGTTCTTGTGCCATTTTGCTTTTTATGAGCAGGCATTTTTTATTTTGAACCTGGATAACCTTAATAGCGAACGGCCACTAACCTTGTAAAATAAACTGTAACCTCCATTTTTTTCTTTTTCTAACTTAAACATTTTGAATTTCTTCGAGATTTCTGATTCAAATTACTCAAAATGGCCATTTTGAGTAACTTGCTGTTTTCACCAGATTCAGTAAGCTCAACATAAAAGATTCATTTCACAGTGAAGTGATGCTAAGCTCTGCATTTGCTCATTAATATTGTATGCTTACAGTTGTGGAAGCAAATTGTGGACATTGTGCATGATCTGTTATACTGAGCTCTTCTGTGGTGCGTTCCATTTTGTGTACAGTTCGGGTGGAAGGCAAAAGTAATCAGTGAAAATACCATTACAGTTTTATTTAAACCCATGCCATGAAGCTCCTGGCACAGTTTTTGTACCAGTGGCCACATCCTACTACAGTGCCATGTTTAAAGAGCTTTTAGAACAGTCCATTCTTTCACAAATGTTTATAATGACAGACTTGGATGGCTAGGTGCTTGACTTTACACACTTGTGGCAATGGGACTGAAAATGCCTGAACTCAAAAATTAATAGGTAAACTTTTGATTACATAGGATATTATGCTTATTTGCAGATCAGTATTCATAGTCTTGGGTTGTAATAGAGTAGCTTTGCATGACTCACAATTCAAACAGTCTTCATTTATCTTATAGTGAGTGGTGGTGCAGTCGTTCAGCCCACCCACTGTTGGGGCTGCCCCTTGCAAACAAGAGATTTGAAAAGCAGTTTTAAGGATATAACACTGTGAATAAACACTGATATTAAAACAAGGTTTTTCTATCAATCACAGGAGATGAGTCTTCCACTTTGGCACGATTTTACTCCGTAGCATGCACGGGGTGGAGGTGCGCATTACTTACCTACCTATTAAATGACACTGTCATTTAATCTCATGTCATGCTCTTATAAAACATAATTAGAGGGATGGCTGTTGAGCTGTGTCTCTTTCTCACAAGCCAGCACACTGGTGGCTGGAAGTGTTATTCATTCCATCATGATCATTAATTTTCTGGACTGTGACGCAGCTCATCTCATCTGAGCTTGGCTGGTCTGTCAGAGCATTCACAGATGATTTGCAACGCCTCTTGTCAGTCAAGGAAATGAAAGGAACTTGACTTTAAAGGAAACAGATCCTTTCTTTTGTTAAAGGGTAGAGTTATGAGCTCATTAGCTGCCAGTTTTGAACAAAATGGGACTCTTTGGGAGTTTTTTGGCTGTTCAAGTTTTTAAGGACGGTCATGTGGAGGAAAAAAAAAAGGCAGGAACTGACAAGGTGAGGCAAATAATGAAGAGAGAAACAAGTGCAGCTGTCAAAAAAAAAGAGGAAAAAGTATGCCCCATTGTCTCTTGGTATCCTTGCTGCCAGCTATGCACTGATGCTTGAGGAAAGAAGGGGAAAAGAAGAGTGAGAGTGTTTGTGATCCTATCTTGTTATTTTCTCTCTAGCTTGTTATTCGCTACTTTTTGCTATAAAGCCTTCTCCTGGAGGGCGCTTCTTACTTTTCAAGAATTACAGGGCTGGTCCCCCGGGAGTTGGGGGTGGGGGTGGGGTCGTTTTAGGGAGCTATTTGTTTGCGGCTGCCTCCGACTGTCTGTGAGAGAGAAAAAGAGGAGGAAGAGGAGGTGCGAGGGAAGGGGAGATGGAAATGGAGGAGAGGAAGGACTAGTCAGTGTTTGAACAGTGGGGTGCTGAGTCACACTGGGATGTGACCGAGAGATTAGGTGTTTTGTAGCGGGGGAGAGAAAACACAAAGAAAGACAAAGAGACTCTCTAAATGAGAGTTTTGAGAAGTAAAGTCTCAGTGGATGCCTTCTGGCTTCGAGGTGTCTTTCACCCATGCAGACGCGTATGCTCCAAATATTGAATCTTTTTGCTGTTCCCCTCTCTTCTGCCTCTCCTCTCTCCGTGGGGGGCTCTGTCTTTGAGTCTGTGCGTAATCTGTGAGGTAGATGAAAAAAAAAAAAATCCAGTGATATATTTTGCCATCCATCAGGGGTGTGATACAGTTATTGCAACAGTGTCGATTGTCAGCGGTGTTCTTGGCGGGAGCTGGCAAATGAGAGCCCTAAAAGCTTCACTTTTACACCTCTGACAAAGATGAGCCTCCTCTAGGATGATGCTGGGTAGGTATTGTAATGGGATTCATTACTATGTCGCAAGTACTTGCTGAGCATGTGACTAGAAATACATCACGTTTATGTTCCTCTTCCTGAAGTAACCCCAAGTAGTTTTATCATATAGTGGTATTGGAGTGAATGCTGAGGAGGGAAACAAGTCTGCCTAGGAATGTGCTAACTGAGAAATTCTAGGCCTAAACCCATGTTTTAAAATGTTTGGGCAATAGCTGACCAATAAAATGTATCAATTTGCTTTTTTTTCTGTATCTTTGATTTCAGAAATAAACAGCTTTTTGAACATTTTACCAGTACGGAGTTAATGTGAGACAAAGGACAAATATAAGCCACCGGCCCTGGTGAAATGCATTTTATTTGTCATTGCAATAGTTCAAAAAGTAATTTTTTTTAATATTTTGCTAGCAAAATGGGGGAAATGGTGCAGCAATTTTGAAAAAATAAATAAATCAGGCACACTCACTGATAATGAGTGGGGGAAGCAGCCAATGTCCAAAGAAAGAGAGATGACGAGGAAGTGATGAGGGGTGGCTCAAAACTTTTGCACAGTACTGTATACTGATATCAGTCAGCAAAGCCAATACTTGGCAAATGCAGTTCCCTAAAGAAATGTGACGTCAATTTTAGAATAAGTATTATCACCGAAATAATGGGGTAATTTTGACATTTTACTTGTGCAATAGAGCCAAATGTTACCAAACACAGTGTCACGCTTTATTCTAAGCCATACGGAAACATGGCCTTACCTTATGCTACATCACAACAGTCAATTCATTGCACTTAATCCATTTACATGCCATTATTCGATTTGGTTTCCAACTGAGAGAATCTATTTAAGTTTCAATTAGAATTTAAAGGATAATTTGACAGTTGAATGGAGACTGGTTTTCACAAACCTAGACAAAATTGCAGCTTTTTTACTTATAACTTCCCAAAAGTAAAAACTTCAACATGATGTCATTACCCCAACTGCACTTGTGATTTCCGCTAGGGGCCAGTTTGGGTTACATAGATCTCTTCTAGCTGAGGGACAGAGAGAGAGAAGCCAGAGCCAACAGGAAAGCAAGAAGGCTGTCACACAGCCCTGACCTGTCTGCATCAAAGGGAGCAAAAGGTCCAGAGACCCGACATGATGCTGGAGGATCCCTGACCTCTGTCTTGAATGTGAAGGGCACAGCTAATGAGGCAACACACTGCTTATAAATTAAATGAGAAGGGAGTAGAATTTAACGCAGAAATGATTTTATTACTCGATGATTTAAGCATCAGCAGTGGCAATAGCATCACTTTTACCAGCATTAAACATCCATGTTGTGGTTACTCAATATAGAACAAAAGTTTAGTGCCCCAAGTTTCGAGACTATAGATGTGACTCCTTGCTGTGCAAACATGGGTGGTAAATGCAGGGAAACCAGCAGGTGCATAAATAGATAAGAGACTAGCTCTGTGGGTGGGAGGGGGGGCACACTAGCAACCTCATACACACAGACACACACGCACACACACTCTCTTGCCAGTATGCCAGGCAGTTGGAATGGCTGGATCACCGTAGAGTTGTGGGACTGAACCCATTATGGAGACTGAACACCAGCCAGAGTTCTGGTACCTACTGTACCCACTACTGAATACATTTCCCCAGTCCCTGTGAGTGTGTGTCTGCACATTTTAGTGTCTATGTTGAGCTACAGGAGAGCAAAACATTCAGAGTATGTTTGTTTATATGAATATGCAGTAAATTAACCCAATAATTTTAACAGCATGAATACACATCGTCTCCTCTTCCTGCCAAGCTGCTTGCCTCAAGCTCATCTGGTGGCTGCTTATCTAACTCACTGATTTACTCTTTTTACTCTCTTGCAGTGTTCAGTGTGGGAATGTTCATCCAACCTTCGGTGTTTTGCATATACAGAGTTCACTTGGCCATGGTGGTTTTATGTATTAATCGGTCTAAGAGAATGGTGCCATCAGCAGTTCTGCAGTAGCTGACAAAAGCCTCACTCTTTTATTGAAGGTTCGCTGTAGGCATTATATAAAAGATAAATGTAGCCACTGTAATTTTACATATTGGTCTGTTACGTAAATTCTGTTAGGAAAACTCAAGCTGAATGATGTTATTAAACCGGACATGATAAGGGAGAGCTAAACGAGAAGTGGACAGTGTGACTCTGATAGAAATTTATGAAATGACCTTTAAGTTAAATTCAGTAAGATTTCAGGATAGTGATTGAACCTTCGGACTTATGAAGAAAGTGTTTACTTAGGTCACAGACACAGAGTTGAACGGCCCTTATCTTATAGACTTCATACAACTGGAAGTCTTTCTGCATCCGGAGGAGTCACGCCCTTGCCACAAGTATTCACTCATCCATCCAAATCAGTGAAGTCAGGTGTTCCAATCACTTCCATTCCCACAGGTGTGTAAAATCAATCACCTAGAATCACCTTCATGGAGACGTGTTCTCTGGGGCTCTTACGCTTCTCTGTCTCGCAATCCGATGAATGAGTTTGGGTTTGGCGGTTGCACGAACAGTACGCACTGTATTGTGCCAAATGTAAAGTTTGGGGATTATGGTGTGGGGTTATTTTTCAGGAGTTGGGCTTAGTTCCAGTGAAAGAAACACTTAATGCTTCAGCGTACCAAGACATTTTGGACAATTTCATGCTCCCAACTTTGTGGAAATAGTTTGGGGTTGTCCCCTTCCTGTTCTAACATGACTGCGCACCAGTGCACAAAGCAAGGACCATAAAGACGTGGATGAGTGAATTTGGTATGGAAAATTGACTGGCCTGCACAGAGTCCAGAGTGAGGTCATCAGTGCTGAAGAGCAGAACGAGAACTACCTTGTAGCTTGACATTTGATGGACGATGTAATTGTCGTGTTTGATTAAGTGGATTATGCAAGAAAGTCTATCCTGTGCTGATAAGAGATTCTTTTGATCCAATTTTCAGAGTATCTGGTTGCTGGAACACTGATTGTGCTCTGGGTGACATGCTGAGAACACTTCATTATTTCATATCTGTAGACAGATATGATTTATGCACAGGAAACATCAATGAAAACCTTTAATCATTAAGTTCAGTTTCAAAAAGCAATTAAAAGACTAGTCTTCGAATTGTCAGGCATACAGAGGTTAAATGGTGTTTATTGTGCTCTGTGTTGGATTTAGTTTTGAGTGAAAGCAGCCAAGGAATTAATAGAAAGATTGGACTGAGGTTTGCTTTGTGTGTGTATGTGTGTGCATGTGTGTGTGCATCTAAATTCATTGTGCTGCAACCTGGGCATCTAAGTGTGACCGTGGTATTTGACAGCTTTTGTTGAACGGTGTTCATGTTTGTGGGTGAGGAGTGTATATCAGAAAGTGTTTAGATCCTTTGTGCAAAAAAAAACTTTGGTTTTATTCCCTCATATACTCCATGACCTTTAATAAGAAATCAGAAAAACAAATCACCTTTTTTTGTAAGGTTAATAAAAAGGAAAACAATTATATCAGATTGATTGCAGCCTTTGCGCTTTCAGATTTGGGGATTTTCTGCCATCTCTCCAAATCCTTGAAAGTGCTGTCAGATTGGATGGGGACCATCCGTGGACAACCATTCTGGCCTCTCCAGGGATACTCAATTGGATTCAAGTCATGACTCTGGCGGGGCCTTTCAAAGAGATTGACAGAGTTGTCCCTAAGCTACTCACACGTTGTCTTGCTTTGAATGTGTTCTTGGCAGGGATGCACAGATAAAATTCTCAGCTGATATCTTTACCAGTGTTTAAAATAATACTTAGACTAATAGCCAATATTACTTTTTGTTTGTTTGCATCTATTTACATTTCTAGTGCTAAGATTGATTGTCCCTTTGTAAGGTGAACCTTCCACCCAGCTTTACATTACACTTTAAGCATGACTTCTTTTCCTTACTGTTGAACTGATTTCTAAGATTAGCTAGTTTCCTGCTTGTTCCAAAGCAAGAACTGTGCTGTTGGGAACATTTAATGCAGGAGATTTTTTTTGTAGCCTCCTCCAGATGTGTGCCTTGTCTCTAAACTCACACTCTTGACCTACTGATCTCCAAGGGCCTGAGCATTTCAAAGGTTACTGTGTCTGATGTGGGCCTGTCTGATCATTACTGTGTTTTCTTTGAAAGTAAAATTTCAGCGCACACAAATATGTCAACAGCAGTGATCACAAAACGGTGTAT
>VVHJ01017806.1:4961-27156 GCA_015107715.1 Tylochromis polylepis
CAGAGTGCTGGAGTCAAGCTGGCTCGGATTCAGCTTGGTGGAGTTTAACACGGTGGAAAACAGTGTGGCCAGCTAGGACGACAACACAAGTTATGAGCCAGTCTAATTCAGCAGTCATCAAAACAATATAATTTAATGCAAGTTATACTGTATACAGCTTTGAAACTTTTCAAATATTATGGTCATTTTAAAAGAAGAAGTGTTTTGAGTTATACTGGAAAATATAAAATAAATGAGAAAAGAATTAAAGAAACTACACATCTCCCCACAGTTGGTATTATTCTTATCAGATGAAATACAAACTGTCCAAAAGACAAAGCAATTTTGATCTAACATGTAAATATTTGAACTGCACTGGCTAAAGTACTTACCTGTCTGCTGTTCCAGTCTCTGACTGTGCCCAGAGCGGCAATGCTTCGCCGCTCAGTCAGTCGAATGGCATTCAGCTCGTCTAGTGATAGCTGTGTTGCTATTGCACCGAGCTGAGAGATCACAGTCTGGGAGAAGGAGGAGACTGGGCCATATATCTTCATACATTCACGTTAATACAGAGAGGCCCGGAGCAAAGACAGAGCAGAAAAACAGTATTAAGACCTGAAAACTGGAGGAAAAATCGCTTTGGCCATCATCAAATGAAACACATGTAAGAGGTTTTTGTTGGACTGATTCAGATTAACAATCAGTCTGACCTGTTTGACTCTCCTGAGCACTTCGATGCGTTGGTAGGATGCAAGGAATAGGTCGTGACCCATCAGCTCCAGACAGTTGGAGAAGGCAGATGAAGACATGCTAGTCAAACTGCTGGAGAGCCAAACAGAGGGGGCTGTTGTATGCAGAATCTCACAAGTAGGAACCATTGGAGTCACTGGCCAACAACACACACAAACATATGATCAGGAGATTATCTATGAAAAGGGGTCACGTGATTGAATTATAAACAAAACATAAACATTATCATTCTGATGTATTTCCAGTTCACTCACTACCTTATTCACACTTAATAAACAGCATTAATCCAACCATTAATCATTATTGTCTTTAAATTAGCATACTACCCTGCTGCCTATTTTTTTGGACAGCCAGATTTGGTCCACAAGATGCTGTTTGCCTGCCACTAACCTCCCCCATATGACTGCATAACAGACAGGGGACTTTATATAGCATAAAAAGCAGAAAGAAAAGGTGGAAGGTTCTTTTTTTCCCCCTAATTTCCTACTTAAATTAAAAATGAGGCAAACTTTCATATATTCTATATTAATTATGTGGGAAGTGAACTACTGAGAAATCTTTTTTTGGTTAAATTAATTATTATTAATTATGGCTTTTAGCCCATGAAAATTAGAAATGCAAGCTCAATCAAAGAAGGATGTACAATACTGAAATGTCCAAACGCTGGAAAATATGCTCATTTATACCACTCAGTTCTTGGCTGGGGCTCCTTAAACACAAATTAGTGCATCAGTGCAGTGTGGCATGGAAGCAATCAGCTCATGTCACTGCTGCTTTCTTATTGAAGCTCAGGTTGCTTTGATAGCAGCCTTCAGCTTGTGTGTATTTTTGGGTCGGGTGTTTCTCGTCTTCCTCTTGACAATAATAGATTCTCTGTGGGGTTCAGGTCAGGTAAGCACAATAATAACAAAATCAGCAAACCATTTAGTAGTAGTTTTGGCTCTGTGGGTAGGTGCTGAGTTCAGTTTGAAAAGGAAATTTGCATTTTCATTAAGCTTGTCAGCAGATGGAAGCATTAAGTGTACTAAAATCTTCAGGTAGACGGCTGCGATGACTTTGGACACAATGGACCAACCATCACAAACACCAGGATCTTTATTTCCAAATAAAATGCAACATTTACTATCATCGATCCAGTTTTTCTTTCTTTAGCCTCAGTCCTCTCCTTGTGAAGCTCTCCCAAGTTCTTCAATAGACAATCCTCTCAAAACTGCAGTCTTCACCTGCTTCACCTCTTTTCCTACTGCACTCTGCCTTTCCTGTCAACATTAATACATTTAGCTACAGCACTCTCCAAGCAGCCAGCCTTTGTCAGCAACGATGGCGTACCGTGTTTATGGAGGGTGTCGATGAACACCTTCTGGACAACTGTCAGGTCAGTAGTCTTCTCCATGACTGTGGTAGTATGTACTAAACTAGACTGAGCGATACATGATATTCGTACTGTTTGAATGATAATCTGGTCCTTCAAATTCAAAATGAACTGTTCCACAAATCTGAGACAGGGGATTTCTGATTTCCATCAGCTATAAGCAATAATAATCTAAATTAAAGCCTTTAAATATTTCAATTTATGAGCACTGACTGTAGAATATTTACAAGTTTACCTTTTTGAATTAAATTACAAAAAGGATGAATCACAATATTTACATTTTAGTTGCATTAGTGAACACAAATTTTTGGTATGATTGCTGTACATTAAAATAAGTTTTACAGTGGACTTCTCACTGTTTGGCAACTTGACTATTGATCATGAAACACTTTTGCACATAATTAAAATGTCTTTTTTTTTTTACTTGAAGTTATTAAAGGTGCTCTTTGCAGATCTAAAAATGATTTGTAACCTTTTGGACAAATCCTTGCTGGCTGTTTCACCTTTTTTCAAGAGTATATGCTAACATAAGCTAACTGAACTAGTCTGCTTTCTGTTGACTTATATGAATCTCTTCCTTCCTAGAGCCCTTGTGTGGGTCCATGTCATGTCTGGTGTCACTTTTCAAAGGAAGCAGAGCATGGCACATTCACGGAAGAAATTCTTAATCCCACCAAATTTGATGAAAACCATTCAAGGTTATTGTGAGAGATTTTGGAAACCAAAGTAAGGCTTACATGACAGAGAATTTAGTTTAAGGAAGCCCAGGAAAAACTGCAGAACAAACTGCTGCCTTTCAAAAACCGTCTTCCTCTCAGTGTCATCTGAACACAGTGTCCCCACGTCCCCACGTTCCCACCGATGGTGGCTCATGAACAGCTTCTCTATTCGCTCCACAGTCATCAATGCCTGCGGGCACACAGACACAGATAGCAACACACACATTTGAATGGGTTACAGGAAGACAGCAACCTCATCACCTGATCCTGACTCCTTTTGGAGATGTGACACCTGAGGGATTTCTTTACAGGCTCTGGCGTAACATGTCATTGGATCAAGTTCTGACACAAAGCTCCACTATGGACTTCTGGACACTCAGTGAATGTGTTGCACTTTTAATAAAGAAATAATAATATAGGGAACTATTCAGGCTCTGGGTCCAAATATTAAGTATCAAATACTGAAAGAAGTGCAGCAATAAACTCACCAGGGAAATCTGCTGCAGTTTGTCTTTAGGCAGGAAGAAGAGAAAGCGATCCACCTGACTGAGTGTTGTCTGGTCCCAGCTCTGCACTGGGCTATGGGGGAAGAGAAGAACATGTTATCATTGTTCCTTTTATCTCAGGTTGTGTGAAAAGCCTCTATCAGAGGAAACTTCTGAAATATAATTGCACATAAATGTCTTTTTTCCCTTTTCATTTTAAAACCTATAAAAACTCTAAAAGAAACATCCTTACAAGGCTAACGTCTTAAAACTGCTGCGTTAGACTTCGCTCAAAGCAAAACTGTACTGTGGAGTACTTTGCTGATTAATTCATGCCTCTGTGAACTAAATATTCTGTGGATAAATTTACATTCTTGAAACTCTCACCCATTTAGTATATGTATGATGCAGTTGACGTGCCATATGTAAAAATACAGTGGCAAGAAAAAGTAAGTGAACTACAGTTTTTTAAAATTCATTCTTAAAATGGTCACATCTAACTTACACTTATGAACAAATAATGTAGATCAATGATTAACACAGAACTCTCTGCATTCTTCCTATTCACAATGAATATATAATTTCAACAGTAACAATATAGCTTGGAAAAATTATGTGTACCTTCTAAACTAATGACCGCAAAAAAGGTTGACATGACAAAAAAACCCCAACAAACTGTGGACTGATAAAACTTGGGAATATTGATATTATAATAGTTATCCAATTTAATACAATATTAATAATACAAATCTATATAAAAAGCACACTGCATATCAATATAAAAGCATCATACTAAAAGATGAAGTGCAGTGAAGGGAGTATCGGCTCATCATCACTGAGCTATAAATAAATGATCACATTTATCAGCACTTTAAAGTCATGGGGGCTTAACAGGAAGAAACTTCTGGCAGAACCAGGCTCAGGAAAGGGGAAGCCATCTGCTGTGGCTGGTTGGGACTAATAGGAGACAATCAGGACAAAAGACAAAATGTGGATTAGCATACATGTGTTTCTAAACTTGTGACCTAATGAAGAGCTGCCCACATAACTCCAAAGGATTCTTACATACTGTTTCCTGTCATTATTTCTCATTTAACCTAAAGGCCGATTTAACCTCTTTATGTATGTAACACGTTATTATTTCACATATTTATTTTTATTTTATTTATTATTTTTTGACAGCTCACACAGATGCTCGGTCTTGCTGCTTTGTTGAAAATCACTTGTTGAATAACACTGTATCTCCTTTCAGCAGACAGTTCGGTTTGTGGTAATGTTACCCAAAGGCAGCAGGCTCTTGGAGAATACGAGCCACGATTTCCATCTTGGTGCTGCTGTAGCAGAGCTCATGGAGGAAATCCAGATTTTGAATGAAGAACCTGCGGTCCACCTGAATAAAAACCTCATCTACCACAAACGATGCCATGATACCAAGCGAACGGAACTCCTCCTCCGTGAACACGCCTGTGTACATGTCCTGTAAATAAAGTGGAAAAAAAAAAGAAAAAAGATATCATGGTAAAAAGAAAGTACACCCTCTGCCAGTTATAAAGTCAGTTCTAAGGTTTTACTTATTAGGACATAGTAAAAAATTTACTAGCTTTTAACCATGTCTTACAACCTGAGATTACACAACACATGACATATTACACCATGTCATTATTTATTCAACAAAAACTCAGAAGCAGTGTATACTCTTTAATAAAACTTTTTGACTTGCATACATTCAAAATTCAACATGCTAGTGGATTTAATAACTGGTGGAACCTTTTATGGCAGAAGTAACTGAGCGTGTCGTACACGCTCTTGAGATCCTCCAACAGTATCTGCACTGGGGTAAGGTATGGACTCCAAACTAATCTGGTCTACTGAACTTGATCTCACAGACGTCCACAGTGAAATTAATCTATAAGACACATTGAGGGACCTTTTTTTTGATGTGGTGCACTGGATTTTTTAAGTTATCTTAGCAAGGCAACCATTTCTGTGGTGAGTACTGAGTACTATGCAGTTCTTATGTTCCTAACTGATGACTGATGAATATTTAAACTTCCACCTTACTTTTCTGCTGTTTGTAAATTCAGTTTCTGATTTTAACTATAACTTGGAAGAAACTCAGATTATATTTTAAGACAAACACAAGAATATATCCAGATAACTGCTATCATTTTCATCGTCTTCTCGTAGCTTCTTTTCCATTGAACTTCAGAAAATGGACATTGGGAACTCAGGCTCTACTTACCAACCTCTGCACCATTTTGTCCACCAGCAGCAGCTGCTTTGTTCGGGACAGCTGGAGAAAGTGATGCGGTTCTGCTATAATCATCTTCCTGAAACTGTTCATCATATCTGTGGAAAACCTTTTTATGGCACTCACCCTGCAAGACAGAGACACACAAGACCAAAACAATCCAGATTTTCTTTTATGGCCTAGTCAACACATCTTTATATGACTGACTTTTGTTTCAGGCCAAAGAGTACACAAGGGTTTGTCTCCTGCATTGCACATATACTCATTTTTCACTGAAGGCAATAGCAATTCTTATGGAGATGACAATTTCTCTGCAGTAACTATAATGCCAGCTTTTGACTTACGGCATCGAAAGTGCAATTTCAACTCCAAGATCTTCAAGCAGTTCAAAGAAGAACTCAAACTGATACAGCACCTCGATTATACAGTTTTTCTGTCCAGAACAACAGACACATAACAGAAGTCATACATTAATGATCCTTAAATTAACTTAAATATCTTAAATGTCAGGAATTAATAGACGTCTAATCACCAGTGAGGTGTGAAGAAGACCAGGCTGCTGCCTGAGGAAGGCCAGGATGCTTCTCACTGAAGAAGGTGACGGATTTGCCCGAAAACGATCTCTTAGGACAGCACAGCTCACACCCTGTCCCAGCGTTCCCAGACTCCTAGAGTCAATAGATGCGCAATAGTTAATTTCTAAAGCTGCAAAAATGCTGGAAAATAAGAGCATCAACCATCAATGGGGTTCATATAATCTGAAAACAGACAAGAAAAAAACATTCTGATTGTATACTCATCTGTCACTCAGATTAACTGTACTTACAAGAAACGTTGTTTGATCAGATTTGGGTTCGTGTCAAGAACCTCTCTGAAAATTCCTTTAGCCTGGGGAAGAAAGTGGAAAATTGTTGGCGGTGTAGTGGTAACGTGCGGGTTTGCATGATCGGCTGCATTCAGAGGCTGATCCATTCACAGTGTCACTGATGATGCCATGTTTGCTTTTGTTTCTTCACTTAATAATTTAGCAGCTAATCAAGATATCGTCATGCACACCTTCTCACAACAGAGAGAAAGCATATCCAATAAGAGGAAGCATGAAGAGATCAAAACACAACATAAAACTCCCTGGGTCACTGTGAGAAGCTTTTACATATTCATATACTGGAAGTGTTGGTACAGTGGATAAAGATGTAAACTTCCTCTGCTTTCCTTCCTTTTTCCTTTTCCCTTTTTAAATACCTAATAATGTTTCACTTGTAAATTTTCTTTGATATTTATTCAAGCCAAACAAATTGTGCCAAACTGTGTACCACTCTGCAGTAATGCAAAGCAGGCGCTAATGTCACAGATGTGTGCTGATGTGATACCTGTTGCGTGTTCCAGGGTTTTGTAGATGTATTGGAGAGGCTATTCACAAGCAGACGTTTCCTTGGAAGAACACTGATTAGGGGTGTGCAGCTGAGCAAAGGAGCTACATCGTTCAGCCAGGTGACCACCTCTGGGAAGCCCTGATTTAAACACAGTAAAGACAACACAAAGTGTTGCAGCAGCTGCTCGACACAGATGCATTCTTTTTCTTTCAGCTGCTCTCTTTAGGAGGTGCCACTGCCTCCATCTCACCGTCCCTAACATCCTCCTCTGTCACGCCAGCGTTCTCCATGTCCTCCTGCACTGCCATGAATCTTCTCTGTGGTCTTCCTCTTTTCCTCCTTCCTGGCATCTTTTGGCCAGTATATCCACTTTCTCACCTCTGCACATGTCCAAACCATCTCAGTCTTGCCTCTCTAACTTTGAATCCAACACGCTCAACCTGAGTTGTCCCTCTTATGTACTCATTTCTAATCTTGTCCATTCTGGTCACTACCAATGAAAATCTGAGCATCTTCAACTCTGGCGTCTTTAGCTCAGTCTCCTGTCTTTTTCATTAGTACCACCATGTCCAAACCATACATTACAGCAGTTCTCACTACCATCTTGTAAACCTTCCCTTTCACTCTTGTTGCTTCCTTCTGTCGCAAATAACCCCCAATACTTATCTCCACCAGCTCCACCTTGTCTACACTCTCTTCTTCACCTCGCTTGTGGACCGTCCAGGTATTTAAATTTATCTGCCTTCACCTTCACACAGCTGTGCTGTTACACATGTATTCTGTCTTGCTTCTACTAACTTTCATTCCTCTTTTTTCCAGTGGATACCTCCACCTCTCCAGACTCTCTTCCACCTGCTCCCTACTCTCATGATAGATCACAATGTAATCCGCAAACATCACAGTCCACAGAGTTTCATGACCTCATCTGTCAAGCTGTCCATCACCCTCATTTAAACTCACATTTTGAACCCCTCAATTTGAGCCCAAAGATCCCCGTTTGAACTTAAGGAGGAGACAGAAATCTCTTTGGATTAAAAGAAAAAGAAATTCTGCCAAATCAAACATGCGGAGATGTAAAAGTAGCTTTTATATGAGTCAAAGAAGTCCAAGGCACTGTCTTTTAAATAACAATTAAAATGCCTCACGGCATTTTAGATTATGTCTAACATAAAAAAAACTCTTTTCAGCACTTTGTCACTGCGTTTAAATATTTTTCTTAAATTAAATATGACCATGCAATGAGAATAAAAAAACATTTTAACTGTTATTTGAAAGAGTAAACCTTCAATTTTCAAAGTCAGTTACATGGCTATAACAAAAACAAATACATTAAATTATAAATACAATACATTTCTTCAAATTAATTTGTGACTTTTAGTGTGTGTGTGTGTTTTACCCAGAGTTTGGTGGCTATAGCGTTGGCTTGTGGAGGGAGGAGGAGGCCTTTTCTGTCAAGCAGACAGAGACCTTGTGTGTGTTGGGAAATAGCAACAAGGGTTGAGAGCAGTTTATCAGAAGTAAGCATCAGCAAAGTCTCCGTCTTCACTCCTACAATGAGAGAGCCGAGCTCCCCCAGCCGGTCTGGGATAAACTGGGCAGCAGGGAGGGAGATGATGAAGATGTGAGTGTCAGGCCCCAAAAAAGAGACAATCATTGAACTCACTTCAAACTGTGATGAGTTTACAAAATAACTCACTCCGTTGACTGAAGACAGCTTGTCTACTATTACGGCTGCCTGAAACATTAAAAACAAAAAAGTGATAATTCAAACACCTCTGTAACATGTTGGTTAAATTCACCGTTTCTTAAAATATGAAAGTTTTGTGGGATTTAGTAACACTTGTTCACACAACCGTTTTGGTCAAAATGGCCCAAACAATGTGTAGCTTTAAAGATGTTGCTTCTCTGCAAGACTCCTTAAAGACATACGAAACCAAAAGCTGTGAGGCCGAGGAAAAAGCAAAAGGACTCAGTTCAGACGAGAGCAAAGAATGAAGTAAAGCTCAGGTCTTTTCTTCATGAGGCCTGTCACCAGTGTCACCAGTGTCACCAGTGTCACTGCCAAGCTGTCAGCTGTTCCTAAGATGTAAAACTCCAACCAGCTGCTATGAAATCCAACCATCTACTGCAAACACATGGTTGTACACTGACCAAACCCCCCACTCACTGAAACCTGGCCTTTATTATCTTGGAAAGAGTCAGTTTGCTAGTAAAAAAAGAAAATTACAACAATTACAGATGATGACTGTAGTTACCGGCTTCCAGTATAGATTTCAGGTTTAATTCACTCCTCTACCTGTGCAGGACTGAATGGAATAGAGTTCAGGGTGGGGAGGACAGAAAGCAGCTGAGACGTAGAGAGACCCTGCAGGAAAGTCACGCCCAGAGAGGGCAGGAGGAGCGCGAGCTCTGCCAGGCGCTCAGCAGGGACTGAAGACGGGACCTGCAGCTCAGTGGTGTTCAGTAAAATATTGAAAACCTGGCAACAAAGTTAAGACAAGCAAAAAGAGCAATTATTACATGAAAGCAGACATTTAACAAAAAAACAGTGAAGGAAATGCACATATTTCTGTTCCTACCAGGTCGCTTGGCAAACGGAGTCCTTTACGTGTGCAGTTCATAATACTCTCCCGGATCACACTGAAGGCCTCAGTGCCTTTATAAACATAGAGATCTGCTGGGTCTGCCAGGCATGTGATACTACCCAGCCTGAAATTACAAGCAATATTTTAACAACACACATACAGGAAACACCACCCAAAATGTTACATGTATTTATTTTTAAGAAAGAAAGAAAGAAAGATCTTAGTTTTTTAATTGGTTTGATTGGTTATTTTAAAGGTTTTTGTGTAATTTTTTAAAGGTTTCTATAACAACATGAAATCAAGTCATTTCTAACTCATCAGTACACATGTTGTCAGATGCTTTAAGCAACTTTAAAACAGACCTTGAAATTTTAATATTGTGTATAGGTGATGCTTTATTCAAATAAAGCAAATCTAGTTTGTATTATTGTATTATTGCGCCTTGAGGCGACTGTTGTTGTGATTTGGCGCTATATAAATAAAATTGAATTGAATAGTTATGAGGAATATCTAACATTAGAAGTCAAGCAAATAGTTTGTATATATGGCAAATTATTAAGTAATATTGATAAAATAAAAGGTTCAAAATGCACCTAAAAAAAATCATCCAGCAACATCACATCAAAACTAATTATTGTTGTCCCAAAACGTCTTCAACAATATCACTTGGATGAGATAATGAAATGTTTCCCCTACTGAAAATGCTGCATACAGATGAAACTTTTGGGGGATTTATTTCCTTTCCTGGATTATTAAGCACGCATCAACACACTGTGTTCTGTCAGGTTTTGTCTATGATTAAAAAACAGTCATTCCCAACCTGGTAAAGTCCTGAGCCGTCAGGTTCCTGTGGGTGCCGATGAGCTTGTGTGCTATGAATTCCTGCTTTAGTGGAGTGAGGGTGTTTCTCTGCAACACATCCAGCCCATCAAGCAGCTGCAGATGAAAGCATTACAAAAGTGACATGTCACAATTATGGATTAAAAATGGGCAAATACATTTTGCAATATAGTGACAAGGAAAGAAAAAAGCAGTACAGTGTAACATTTGAGGATAAAAAGACTGCATGCAGTGTACTTTAAACAAGGATTAGCTGAAAGACAAACATGCATGTTTCCCCTTTGCCCATGCTTTTTTAAGTTCAGATTAAATGGAAGGTAATATTTGTTTATATGTTGTATTTATTAGCAGTGCAAACCATCCAAGCTAGATTATAGTAAACCATTTGGAAAGGTATGTTTCTTTACTTCCTTGCAAGTTAAATAAACTAAGAAACTGCTGGTCTGCCTCTATAGTGTAACATATTTGTGCACCACTAATGCTAACAAGTTAACAAACTCAAAGCTTTTAACGAACTCACACAGAACATAAAGTGTAAAAATATCAATTTGTGGGTTTTTTTCTCATTTTGTTTTGCAAAGCTTGAAACAACTCCTTTAAAACCTTTTATTTATTCTTACTTTAGTATTGAAATATCAGTAACCATGCTCATTCCTAATTTATGTTTTCCCAATATTACTTATTGAACACTGGCCCCTAGAATAAAACCCACAGGAGTGACAGAGAAAGATGAGTCTGTGCTTTCTTTTGACCAGCATGTGACAAGTGGCTGCATTCTGCCCTGGGGCTGATCTAACTCGCTGCTTGCTTCTCAAGTTTCCCTGCCAGGTGTCAGAGCTCAGAGGGCCGTTACCTGAGCAGCTGAGAGGTGTTGGAAGTTCTGGAAGGGCAGGTAGGCGATCAGGTTTCCTGTGTCCCTGATGAGCGATTGTTGACCTCTGGTGATGTTGGAGGGGGACAATGCTTTGCTGTACCACAATCCAAAGGCCTGCTGCTGGTCTGGGGTCAAGCTCTTTAAGATTTCATTAATTTTGTCCCGGCTGGAACAAAAGCATTAAAATAATAAGGTTTTTTTTTTTACTTTCTGTTGAAGATTTAAAAAATAATAATAATAAACTTACTTATATGTGACCTGCTCTGAATTATTGCGTATAGTATAGTATCATGAGAGGCTGGCATCATTAAATTTAGCTTGACTTGAGTGAATAAAGACGGTAAAATTCTTACAAAGGTACAAAAAGGCCTGAACAGGTCTAAAGCTCATTAACAAACTATCAGACACTTCAAATCTCTTAAGTTTAAGTCATATGAAAATCAAAGTATAACAGCAGCCTAATGATTAAATTCATTCTAACACCTTTCCCCCCTTTTTTTCCAGTCTCATTATTATATATTAGGTTAAATGCCCATGGGATACAGGTACATATTTAAGATGCAGGTTTCTTACAGCAAGAAAAATATTTTCCAAAATGAGAAACTGGAAAACAACTGCAACAAAGAAAACAAGCGTTATCTGGATTGAGATCTACGCTGTGAACCAGCTTGCATTGCATTATTTACAATGTATAATGGATGCTCTGGACTCTCCATGGCAACGCATCAGTTAACTTCTGACTTAATTCAGATCCCAGAGACATGTTCACAGGCAAGAAAAATATATTGAAATGTATCTCGGTGGTCACTACATAACTGTGGCAAAACAAACAAACAAAAAAACCACAGGGAAAGTTCAGCAATGAGCAAAGTAAAATGATACTAAGTATGACCTATTTTCCCTCTCTTAGAGTAAAAGCACCTCATCCTAACCTGAAAATAAGGCTGGGTGCTTTTAAATTTCACACCTATTATGCTATTTTTCTTTTTCTATCATTGACTCACCAGCCACTTTAATAGCCTCACCTGTTCAGCTGCTTCTTAATGTAAATGTAAATAGACAGCTCAGCGCACTTAGGCATGTAAGCATGGTCAAGATGACGAGCTGAAGTTCAAAGCCAGCATCAGAATGGGGGGAAAAGATGATTTATGTGACTCTAAATGAAACATAGCAGCAAAAGAGTCCATCTCCTGTCGCCTACAAACAAGAAACTGAGGCCGCAATTTACATGGGCTCTCCAAAATTAGACAATACAAGATAGGACTTAATTTAAGTCTTAATTTCTGCTTAGATGGTAAGGTCATCATGGTGGTGGTGGTGTAATGGTGTGAGCGACATTTTCTCAGCACACTTTGGCCCCTTAGTAGCAACTGAACATCATTTAAACACCACAGTCTAACTGAGTGTTGTTGCTAATTACATCCATCCCTTTATGACCACAGTGCGGCCATCCTCTGATGGCAGCTTCCAGCAGGATATCGCACCAAGGGTTGAGAGCACATAATAATGTTTAGATGCATAATATGAGTAGTGGGCTCTTTATTAAAGAAACGCCATCACTTACACATTGATGTTGTTCTGCAAGGGAGGCAAAGCTTGGATGTCAGCTGGGCTGGCTTTAGTCAGCAAGGGAGCCAGCTCAGGGAAAAGTGTAACATCTTTTACCAGGTGGGTCTGCAGTATCTCTGACACCATGGTGGACAGGTACTCATTGGGCAACTAGCAAACAGAAGAAAACAATGTCAGTGAGAAAACTGTGTGTTAAAGAGATACAACAGCAAAACAGACAACTAAGACTTCTGGGAAGGGAAATTAAAAGGCTGATGTGATGGTGGTCTTATTCACCTGCACTGTGTCTTTGACTCTGGCATAGTACTGAAGGATGAGTCTGATGGTATGATTGTGAGCTTCTTTGAGCACTGGCCTCAGTCTGCTCAGCGTTAAATTGAAGTACGCCTGCACACGTGGAAAGAATGTGAACAATAAACACATACTGGATATTTTGCCAATTCGCATTAGTATTATTATACAGCATATCTTACCTTAATGAGAAGCATCTCGTCAGTGTTCTGCAGGTTTCTTCCTGTCTGCAGCAAGCTGCTTAGTACTGTCTACAGAAGGGAAATATGCAGTTATAATAGCACTTATCGAAGGAGTAACAGACACATATAATACAATTATTGCAAGTGTCAAATCAGTTTTGAGCCAGGAGAGATTAACACCCAGAAGAAGAGATTCATCGTCTGGATATCTGTTACAGAAGTGTAACTGGACACCAGCTGTAGGCCGGCTGTACACTGAAGGTCAAATGACGCTAATGGTAAGTGATATGATGAATAATTAGATGAATGATAAAGCCAATGAACGGAACTACACAGAAACAGATTGAGTCTTTCTGAATAAAAGATGAGGTGAATCTCTACTCACACTACACTCTGATTAACCTACAGAGTAAATTTCCAAGAAAGGTGCTAAAATATACTCCATCAGTTCTCATTGACTAACAGACTCTCACTGAGCCTCAAAGCAAAGCATAGCACAGCAAATAGATCTCAAACCACCAAAATAGTTAAACGCTACATAGATAATAGATCAGTGTAATGATGACAATTCAATATTATGATAATAGAAATAGTTGCAGAAAGCAACATAGCACGCATGCATTAGTACTGTGCAATACTTTGCCACACCTCTTTCTTTTATGAGGTGTTTACAGGTTTTTTTCTATCAGGGTATGTTTTAACATTGTTATAACAGAAAATTCCAGAATAGTCTTTGCCAGTCAGATGCTTTCCAGATGCTATTGCATGGTGGATCAAAATCTGACTTTTCTGGATTTGTAATGTCATCAGTTTGAAAAGATCTCCAATACTACTGATTGAAATGGAGTTCCAAAGTATGACAGAGCCTCCACTGAAAAAAAGCCAGCAAGGACCTGACACAGGACTTGAAAGGCCAGGTGCATCTCTCAGGAAGTGTGTCAGGTTTTTGCTGGATTTTTTCCCTCTTTCTTAAGGTCATGATTTTCAGATATCACAACCTGTAAATAGTTTTTTGGCCTGACACTTCTTTTTCTGTCCTCCACTTTTTCAGTTTAGTTTTTTTAAGGACACACAGATATGCCAATTTTCTGGCTAATACCCCCTTAAGAATCATCTTGTTGGTGGAAAAATACAATTCTATACATGTATTGTACTAAAGAAAAGGGAACTGATTATTTTTTGTATCAGGCTGTTAGTAACAAAGTGCCTAAAATGCTATTTAAAATTGGTGCTAAGTTTTCTGTTATGTGTAGACACAACACAGGTTCAGTCCCTGAGTTGGGCACCTTTTATATTCTTGAATGAGCAAAGGTCAGTGAAATGAGCATGTTGCCCATACACAAAAAGGCAGCAGAAATTTAAGTGCAGTTTTAAAGGTGAAAGAGATCTTATGAAACTTTGACCTTGTTTGACCTTGAAGAAGAGGTCAAAGGTCCAAAGGCCTATATGTTGTCAGTACAACATTGGTGGAGGTAATATACAGTACGTTAGTCATATCTCTGTCTTTACCAGCTCCACAAACACAGTAAAATCTTATATATCACCAACTGTAATACATTAACATAAGCAAAATGCAAATAACGTTTCTTGAGCATTTCTAAACCTTTGTATTGGTGCTTTGGTCTGTCTACTTATTCCACTACTGAGTAATAATCCTCACAAGTGCATGAAAGAGCTACTTACCCCAAAACACTGAAGCAAGACCCTTTTGTTGTCAGAGTTGTCCTCCAACTTGAAATAGGTGACCACAGATTTTAGCACACTTGGTCGTATTGTCTCGGTGACATGCCACTGGGTGATCTGAACCTCCTCCAGGGATAACAGGACAACCACAGTGGTGCTGACTGCCTGCTCCAATGCCCTAGCCACAGGTGGAGTCAGCAGATCAACCATCCTGGACCGCACACTGTCCACCCAACAGCGCGCTACTGTCTGCAGCACCATATTCTGAGTGGCACACGGCTGACAGGCTGAGGCGAAGATGGTAGAGCAGCTCCAGTTGAACTCTTTCACCAGATTTCTTGCTAGGCAAAAATTAGGGTCCGTAGTGGTGCTATTGTTGTTGGTGGCGGTGGTGGTGGTATAGTTGGTGTAGGTGATACACATCCTGTTCACCCACTGGCTCCACGGCTCACGGGACAGAAACAGGAGAAGACCGTCATTCGGGCAAATGGATAAGAAAAAATTGGTCTGATCATTCTCCCAGCATAGAGTCAGGAGTGCAGCATCTGGAGGAGATGTGATCCAGCTGGAGTATTGACACTGTTTAGCAGAGCTGAATCCGCTCACGCCTCCTCCTTCTGGCGTACTTTTATTAGAAGATGCCCCCGGGACTTTTGAGTAGTTGGCACAGTGCTGTATAAGCCAGGTGTTGTCATGATTGGCCAACAGGTTTTGCAGGACTGTATTATTGGCACAGACTTTGGAGGTAAAGTTAAGTGGGTCCATCTCAGCACAGAGAGCCACCTCAGTCATGTCCACAATGATGGGACGGGTCCAGTCAGAGTACTTGCACACCTAAAGTACCATTTATGGTGAACACAACATGAGAATAAAAAGTTAACTGTTAGAAAATAAGCTTTACTGGTGTATATGCAATTAATACTGTCATCTTAGTTTATTTTTTTCTGTAAAAATGCACGAGTGGATAAGAATTCAAGACTCCTCTATGTAGGTTCAGATTTCAGAACAGAAACGATCAGACTTTATTACATTTAGGATATAAAGAGATGATTTTGTTTATAAGAGACTTGTGCAGGCTTATTTTATTACATAAGACTTAAAATAACAGTTCTTTCTTTTTTGTGCTTGTCAATTAGATTTTATATTTTTATTCCCACCTGGTAAAACACCCACCTGAGGTGGTACGGTTATTTCCTCCATGTCTGTGCAGATTGATGTAAGCCATTTGTTCAGAGGATTTTGCAGCAGCTTTTCCAACACAGACTGCTTGCAGCAGACATTCTTCTGAAAAGCATTCTGATCATTCTGCCAACAAAGTCCGATCACTGAACCGTCCACCTGTCGTTCTCCCCACGTATTGTAGTCGCACCACCTTTCAAAGTTGAAGGCCTGTGTAGGCTCAGGGGGTGGAAAGCTAAGAGAGGTACGGCAGTGTTCCTCAAGCCAGGCATTTTGTACGTTAAGAAGAAGGTTATCCAGAAATGTTGCATTAGAGCAAACCTTTTTAGTGAAACCGCTCTGGTCGAAGAGGACGCACTTTGTTAAAAGATCTGTGGTAATTTGCATCTTGTGCCACTCAGAGTAGTGACAAAAATCTAACTGTATATCCGAGCCAGGGATTGGTAGTGGAGGAGGTAAGTTTGTGCAGTTGGGCATGAACTGAAAATTTTCAGGGTTAGACATTATAAGCATAAAGAAGCCAGTGTTCTCACAGATGAGTTTGGTCAGTCTGATACTGTCGAGGCTCATGCAGAACACCAGCAGGGAGGTATCCACCATGTTTGTGAACTTGTTAAGCCACTGGTCATACTGGCAGAACTCACTGACCATGTAGCCAGGATCTGCAGAGGAGTTAGCGCAGTATTCATACAACCAGCTGTTCATCTTGTCTGAGAGCAGCTTCCGCATCAACACAGTATTGCTACAGACCTGCTTCACAAACTCCACACGTTCATTGTCACTGCACAGTGACACAAGGACAGGGTCCACATTATTTTGCAACCAGTTGTTGTAGTTGCATGCAAGTTGTTTGAGGTTGGAGGCTTCCCTGGCAACTCGACGAGGTTTAGGGAGAGGGGTGGCGGCAGGGGCCGACCCTACATTGTCAAAACTGCAGTCAGATGACCTGCTAACAAGCAGAGAAGCCAGTGTTTGAATAACATAACACATGTTGCTCCACACATTCTTAGTTTGGTTGGAACTGAGGGAGCTTAGAGCCTCGCAAAAAGTGACCACAGGTGTGGAAGATTCTACTCCTGAACTCGAGAGGATGTCAGCACACATTGTGTCGTTGATGGTGGCCAGATTGTAGCTATCACACAGGGTGTCATAATAATTAATAGCGCTATTTTCTGCATATGAAATGCTGCGTTGGGAGGGAGCACTGGGAGGAGTCTGGCATTCGGGTCCTGGATGCATGAATGCTGACTGATCTTGAGGGAGGAAGATGTCCAGGAGGATATCAATCAGTGATGTACTCAAAGACCAGCTCACATTGTTCTTAATTCCCCTGAACAAAACAGGATTTAATAATTATTGTACATTATATACATCGAATATAATATAATATAATATAATATAATATAATATAATATAATATAATATAATATAAGAGATCATTGGTGTCATTCATTTCATTTAGTGGTCATAATGTTGAGCATGATGGTATAACTCATGGTAAAAAGATCTAGTGGGGCTTCACTAGTTTAGTGTCTACATCCATCTTGTGGGCAACACAAATTTTAACTGAGGTATAAAACACTTACATAATGTGTCCAGCCGACACTTTCAAAGGATTATTATACGACTCACAGCAGTAATTCTTCCTGCTTTATCAGCAACCTTGTTTTGTAAAGAAGGAAAAGCATTGCCCTGTGGTGCTGCTGTAGTGAAAAGCTCCACAGGGCAGCTTAAAGATGAAAAAGTTTATGCAAATTTTACTGATGACTCACCACATAATGAGCTGCTTGAGATCTCCTGGAGAACACACAGGAAATCTAATTAGCATAAAACTGTAGAAGAATTCATAATAATAATATCTGGAATACATAATATTACATAATATAACAATACGCTTGAGTATTTTTTTTAATGCTTTACCTTGTTCACAGGTCTCCTTTTCATCTAAATCTGGGACTTTTATTCCAAACTGTAAAGCTATTCTGGTGTAGTCCATTGGTACTTGGATCAATAATGCCACAAACTTTAAGGTGTATGTTACTGTTGTATCTATGAGTCCACCTAACACATTTATTAAATTTTTAGAGAGAGACAGACTCGACAGTATATTTATAAATGTCTGCTGGAAACCACTTAACGCTGCTGAATCCCCCATCCTGAGGTAGGTCCTGAAGAAGCTGCCTGACTCTTCATCGGTGGTCAGCGAAGAGCATGTCTGTGACCTCAGAGATGTCAAAAAAGTCAGCAGTGGCTTCGCTAACTCCAGAGACACCGTCTTTGTCAGCTCTGCCTCCAGTCCACAGTCCTCTCTTCCAGACAGAATACAAATTATTATTTTGGGAAGGTCATCTAAGAAATTTTCTCTCAGCAGTGGTTGAAAAATATTGTACAAGTTAATCAGGGAACCATAATATGTGTTTAAGTCAAAACCTGCTCCTGTGGTAGAGGAGCTGAAGCTGCGTGTATCTCCATGAGATAGAGAGCGGATTTGATCAATAACTTTTTGGATATTTTCTTCTAACTTGGTGCCCTCACCAGGAGTCTGGTTTGTGGTTCTTTGCATTAATTTGGATTGCGAACCCGCTTGCTTGACATCACATATGATTCCTGTTGATGCTGAACAGAAAGAAAGAAAGAAAGAAAGAAAGAAAGAAAGAAAGAAAGAAAGAGGGTCATTGTGTTATTTTCATACTATGTATTTAGCAAACTTACTCTAACTGAAGTCTGAAGCCTCTTTTAGTAAGTAAGTAAAGTTTATTTGTTAAGCACTTTTCATAGACAGGCAGTCACAAAGCGCTGTACACAAAAGGCTAAAATAAACAGAATGTTAGGTACCAAAATAGACCATACAGACGATACAAAAAGTTCAATGTTAATAAAAGTTTAAGATTAAGAAAAAAAAACGGGGAAAAAAATCTTTTTTTAAGGCGTTTTAATCATTTATTTGAACTGTTTTTTTCCAGGGTTAAATTACACAATGCACACACACACACACACACACACACACACACACACACACACATACATAGGCTCGAATCTATACATATAGCCCCACTAATATTTGGTTGAATGTTCTTTAACAAATTTCACCTTGACCAGATGTTTTCGGCAGCCACGATCAAGCTTCTGCCATAATTCTGGCTGTATATTTGACTACTCTTCTAGGCAGAACTGGAAGAGTTCTTTTAAATTGGTTGGTTTCCTGACACCAACCTGGCTTTAGCATAGTCCACAAATTTTTAATAGGGCTGAGGTCAGAGGTTTGTGTTTGAAAGCCTCACTTTTACTCCTCCAAACATACCTCTTGCCATTGTGGCCAAACAGCTCGGTATTTGTCTGGTCTGACCATAAAACCTTTCTCCAGAAGACATTAGGCAGTTTCCAGTTCATGGTTGGCTTGAGCTGTGGTGGTTCCTGAACATCCTAACTAGTTTTTTCTAATCTGAGGGTGACAGTTCGGGTCTTCTTTCAGACTTTTGCAAAGTGGTGACACATCCTAATAACTTGTATTTATGTACAGTTATTTCAACTGATGATCGTGGAATCTGCAGTTGTTTAGAAATGGCTCCTTAGATTTTCACTGAGCTCCTTGGACTTTCCTATTGTTCTGATTATTGGCCAGCCCAATGAGACAGACAAATCCTTTTTATGCTGTCAAAGAGAAACTGCCACTTCTATTCAGTCATGATCAGTAATGCGATGTTAATAGACCCTGGTCTTGTCAAGTTAAAAGACACTGTAGAACCTGCAGCATCATGTATTAAAAATGAGTGTATTTATTTGAATCTGTATGTATCTTTTGACCTTGTGTGGAAAAGAGAAAACCCAAAATAAATTCAAGCTTGTGCAACCAATACTTGTTTGTTCGTTTTTTAAAAAAAAAAAAGATGTATGCTGTACAATTATTCCAGCCTGGAAAAAGAACCGCTCAACAAAATCATTGAAAGTCCAGAATAACCATGACTTCCATGCTGATGACGAGTGGATGTAACCCTCTGACCAAAACTGTATCACAAAGACAACATTATCATACAAAATGATTCTGTTACTTAGTAGTAAAACAAATACTGATTTCTTTTATGACTGAGAAACAACAACCAAGTTAACTCACACAAAAATTAGGAAACTGTATTCACACGATACGTGCAATGGAAAAGTCAAGACTTTCTATTATTGAAGTTAATAATGCTAAATTAACTGATTATTTTTAATTCAGTTTGTTTCAATTTGTTCAATTTATTTATCACGTCATACTACATTAGAGGAACATTTTACTTTACTATTTTTTAAAATTAAGACTGGCTAAAAGCTTTGTAAAAACTGTATTGTGTACTCACCAAATAAGATGCACACAACGCAAGCAGCTGGTGCTGACCACATTGTAAATGTCCTGAAACGTAACCAGGAAACCCCCTCAGAAAAGTTTTTGTTAAATCCTTTTTGTTGATGTAGAGAAAATATTTAGCCTTGCTGAGAGAACGGGACAGAGAACAGTCTTCATAACTGCTAACACTATAATGTCTCTACTGAAAAAGTATTCAACATTCTTAAGATTTTATCTTTGCTCCTTCTTTCATGCCACTGCGCTCAAAGAAGCTGCCGACTCTTCACTTCAGTGTCAGCCTGCAACTCTACACCTGGTCCGAAAGCAGCGTAATTAAGGACACTGGTAAAGGGGAAAAAGGAGGTGTGAAATGAGGGCTGTGAAACGCAGAAGGGATTTAAGCAATGGGCACAGCCAAAATGTTGCATTATTAATCGAGTGTGTTGATTAAGCCCTCCATTTGAAACTGGACTCCTGTCAGGAGGAGACAGAAGATACCAGACTGACTGCTGGAAGATTTATATGACATCTGCTACCTACAACTCCCATACCCAACCTGATCCAACCTCTAAAAAGAGTAAAGTTAAAGCATTTTTTACCTAGAATACCATAAAATTATAACAATTCTTATCAACATACTATTTATCCAAATATAGGCAAGAAAAATGTCTTATAAAATTGGTCTTTTGTTTGTTGTCTTACCTCCTGGTTGACTGCAGCTCCATTTGGTATGTTGAGGAAAAAGTGCTCACAAAAACACACATGCTACCCTTTATTAATACAATGAAGAATGCCACCTAATTTTAAGAGCCCTCGCTCTCTCAACGCACACATACACACACACTTATCTATGGACAGCATAGGGAATAAGGAGACCAAAAGACTGCCTCATATAAGGCCAAAGAGTGCTTATGTATACTTTTCCTTTATATGTATGAATGCTTGCTTTCTGTAACATGCTGCTGCTGGACATTCATGGCTGCTCTGTGTAGTTTTGATGCGAGTATATGCTTGTAGATACGGGCACAGGTGTATAGAGGAAGTGTAGGATGTATCACTGCTGATTAAAAATAAAGAAAAATTGAGTTAAAGAAAAAAAAACTCAGTGGAGGGATATCATATAGATATATTTGCCTTTTTGCTCCTTTATACTCATTTTTTCTTTAAGCCTATACTTCTGCTGACTTGTTCGGTCTGGTCTTATATATGAATATTGGTAAAATCGATTCACCAGGAGTGGAGCCTGCAGCTTAAGATGACTCAACATGGAGAGGTTTGACCCCTCTCTCCTTTACTCCTCAGACACAGCGGAGTCTTTCACCAACAAATACAAACACCTGGTAGAAAAAAGTTGATGAGAGGAGCTACACCAGCAGCTCCGCACACACACGGTTACAATAAGCTCTAACTGAAAGTCAGATGAAGAGATGGAAACACCCTCGTTATGATTTCTCTGCTTTTATTTGGGGTTATATGCAGAGATGCTGACGTGAGGTAGATTGCATTTAATATGACTCTTATAATTATTTTAATATACAGTGGCTTGCAAAAGTATTCGGCCCCCTTGAACTTTTCCACATTTTGTCACATTACAGCCACAAACATGAATCAATTTTATTGGAATTCCACGTGAAAGACCAATACAAAGTGGTGTACACGTGAGAAGTGGAACGAAAATCAGACATGATTCCAAACATTTTTTACAAATAAATAACTGCAAAGTGGGGTGTGCATAATTA
>VVHJ01017808.1:13657-43883 GCA_015107715.1 Tylochromis polylepis
ATATGTGTGGCTGGCAGATACTTTTAAGGCTGCTGTGACTGGGCGTGACATTCCCCAGCAGGGAAAATGTATCAGTCTAATTGGCACTCTGTTTAAAATTCATCATCTGTGGACAGACAGTGGAACAGCGTGGCAGTCAGTGGCTGTTTGGTGACTACGTTTGATCGTCTGGCTTTGCAGCAGGTTTGGTCTGCGACTGAGAGAGAACGTAACGAGAACGTGCAGCAGGAGCCTGCGTATGTAAAACAAACGGTTTGTGCACAAGTGTCAGGTAGCGCCACATCTCGTGATGCAAACTGCCAAGGTTGCTCAGCACCGCTTCTCTCTTGACCTCTCAAGATGTAAATAATTGATTTAGTCTAATATTCCTGTAGGTTGTAGCATTCGGAGGAAAACAAACGCGTTCCTCTTGTTCCTGCACAAGACACTTATGTCCCCCCCCCACCCATTGCTGCCACCACACCACACACATCAGCTCCCGCCTTTCCTGGTGTGCCAGTACAAGAACCTATGAATCGCTCAGTCAGCTTCTTTTCTTGTGAAAAAGCACATTTCATCTCATTTGTTTGGGTTTTTTTTTTTTTTGCCTTGAAAAGTTTGCTGTCCCAGAAGGAGTAGGAGTAGGGGGAAGGGGTGGGGTGGGGTAACCAATAGGCCCGGAGGCTGGCCTGCTCTGAGCTGTGCAGCAGTTGTGCTGTGCAGCCAACCTGCGCACATTTTCCCCGCAGTCGCTATTTAAGGAGAGTGAAATGCTATTAATATCTTTCTACCGTTTCCACCTTTCTCCGGTCTCTCCCTCTTCTTTTTCTCTGCTGACGACATGCTTCCTCCTCCTTTTCACTCCCTGCTACTTCACCTTTGTCGTCCCTTTTTCCTCTCCAGGCAAAGCTTGTTAGTCCAATGAAAGTCTAGAACTGTGTTTATTGTAGTTTTCTGTTTGTATCCACATTACATGTAACTGTAATATGCTAAATTGCCACAGTGACATTTGACATAGATTCTGATGTGTTTGTTAGACTCTATAAATAAATCTCACGTTCCAACTGAGCTTTTCTGAGCATTTGTTCAAGCGGGTCTATATGTTTGCCATTGCGTGCCCTTGCAGAAGGTGTCACTGCAAGTGTGTGTTCAATAATTGGACCATGCTGTTATTTGTGTTTGTGCACCTGGAGCATGTGCACAGATTGCAGGTCAATGCCTGAGAGTCGTCGGATCCTCAGGGATTCAGGCCGGCGCCATTCACACAAACATGCAGACACACACATGTACAGTAATAGGTACTATGACGTGACCCAATGGCCCTTTCAGTTTATGTCCATAGTCACCTGCTCTTATTTTCCTGCTTCTTTTTTAACTTCTTTCCCTTCATTGACTGAAACTGTGGAACTGTGTTTCACTTTCACTTGATCTTTCCACATGTTAAATAAATGCAAGAAACTTATCATCTTATCCAACTGTTAATATTTATTTCATATAAAAGAAATACAGTGCTGTGCAAAAGTGAACATGGGAAATAGGTATGGCTATGGATTGAAGCATATTCAAATATGAATGGAAATACAGTATATAAGGCAAACAAAGCATGAACTCTGTTAGATAAGCTTTCTTGTAATTTCTTTGTCTTTGTTTTTTGTCAAGATGATCCCACACTGCTTCGATAATGTTGGGGGCAGGGCTCTGGGGAGGCCAATCCATGATCTTTGTGTACCTTTGTGCACTTTTTCTATCCAGGTTTCCTTTTTATGCTGAAAAATGAAGTAACTGCCAATCCCTTTCCAGATGGTATTGCATGGGGATCAAAATTTGATGGTACTTTCCTGCACTGATAATTCAATCAACTTTGACAAGATTGCCAACACCACCTGCCTAAATGCATCTTTCTGTTGTACAGAGAGACCTCCTCCTCCCGAACTCCTCCATACATATTCATAACTCTGAAAGAACTTTGGAAAGTCTGGACAACTATTGCCAAAGGCTGCTTTAAAAATTACAAGAAAGTCTTACTCCTTGGAAGCAAAATGTAAGGAAATGAGTGTTGGGTCAAGGCTTTTGCACAGTACTGTATATGTCACTTTGGTATTCATGTTCAAAGGGAAGACTGTCAAAAAGTCACTTTAATTACTAATGAAAAAAAAAAAGTGCAACTAATGATACTAAAATGATACTTAATTCTTGATATATATATGGTGAAAGAATACATTAGCTCTTTTTCTTTCTCTGTCTTCTGTACGGCTGTCTCCTCGTTCTCCCCCTCCTCTGTTTTCTGTAACTGATAGCTGCTTTATCACCAAATCGTGATTGAATCAAACCTGCATTTTCCCACAATCCAGCCCTGTATCTTTCGACCTGGTATACTGGCTGCTGTACGCAGAGAGTGCTAACATGCACACACAGTGTAATGAAAGAATACACAATTTCATGTATGTTTATTAGAAGTGGTAACACTTTTTTATCTCACTTCAGCGTACTCACAGGTCGGCCGAAGTAATGTGAGAACTCCTTTTTCACTTATGTACGCTTACAGGAAAACAGCAGTAAAAGCACCTTGCCTAGCTTCCATTAAAAGCAATCTTCCTACTATGTGAGCTGCCAAACATTCATTTGTTGTCTGCCCCACCAGCAGACCAATGACCCTCTGGAGGTCTAAAGGCCCAGAGCCAAATTCTGTGCACTTTATACATACAGAGGCTTGTGGTCTGTATTACAGATCTTTAGAGTTTCAGCAGAGAGGTGCTTCTCTTTCTTTCTTGGTCTCTCTATCTCTCCCCCTCTTACTGTGTTTGCATTTTTCTTGATTCTCCACAGTGTCCATGAGACAAATTGCACTCTTGGATTTTGGAGAAAAGTCAGACATTCTCTGTACAAAGCAGAGCATGCATTATTCTTTTTATAAACTTCTGGGACAATTACTAAGCCTTTGAGCAGACAGCCTTTCAGTAAACTTATTGAGTGGCTCACTTACATAATTTATTGTATTCATTACATCATGGCAATCTTTCTGATGTGAAACATCTACGCTCATATGAAAAGTAAAGTTTTCACAGGACACATTTGCAGTCCTGTAAAAAAATTAAGTACACCCTCACTATGGGAATTACGTAGCAACCAGGTGTTGCTAATGATATCCACTTAATTAACTGATCAATAATAAGTGTGAGCACCGCTATGAAAGCGGAAGTTTTGGTAGGCTTCTGGTCTGGAGCATTCATGTGTGTGTTAACACAGAGCCAAGCAGGAATGACATCAGCAGTGATCTCAGATAGACAAATGTTGCTGCTCATCAAGGGCTACAAGGCCATCCAAACAATTTGAAGTCCATCATTCTACACTGAGAAAGATTATCCACAAGCAGAGACATATAAGTCAGTCTACCCAGGAGTGGATGTCCCAGTAAATTCACCCAAAGTCTGCAAAAAACCCAAGAGCTACATTTGAGAATCTACAGGCCTCGGTCATCATGGCAAATGTTAAAGTTCACGACGGTACGATTTGAAAAAGACTGCACAAGCATGGCTTGTTTGGAGGAGATCCCAGGAGAAAACCTATTATCTCTAAAGAGAACATGGCAGCACAGCTTAGGTTTGCAAAGCTGCATCTGAATAAGCCACAAGACGTTTGGCCATAAAGTACAGCACCAAGTTAGGAGAACCCCAAACACAGCATATCAGCACAAACACCACACATTAAGTGTCACAATGATGGTGGAATGATGATAACTTGGGTTTGTTTTGAAACCACATGATCTGAGTTGACCCAGACCTCGAACAACACTAGAGTCAAATGTGGGTCATGCAACAGGATAACGCTCTCAAGCAGAGCAGCAAATCTCCAGCTGGGTGTCTGAAAAATACAAGAATCAAGGTGCTGCAAAGGCCCTGTAAAAGTCCATACCTCAATCTGATTGAAAAGCTGTAGTGGGAGCTTAAGAGAACTGTGTATAATCAAATGCCTGCAATCCTCAATGAACTGAAGGTTTGTAAATAAGGCTGGGCCAAAATTCCTCCACAACGATTTGAGAGTCAAACAAAAAATGATTACTTCAAGTTAGTGCTGCCAAAGATGGTTTTATAAGCTACTGAATCATGGGCTGTACTTAGGTCCTCACAGGACTGCACAGAGTGCTGTGAAAACTTTCTTTTTCACAGGACTGGATATATGTTTATTTATAATGTGGCAATGACAAGCCCAGGTGACCTCTTCTGAGGTTACCTGGGCTGGAGCCTATCCCAGCTATCTTAGGGCAAGAGGCAGGGTACACCCTGGACAGGTCACCAGTCTGTTGCAGGGCTAACACACACAGACAGACGCACTCACACCTATGGACAATTTAGAGTTTCCATTTAACCTATCCCAAATGTATGGCTTTGGATTGTGGGAGGAAGCCAGAGTACCTGGAGTGAACCCATGCAAACGTGGGCAAACTCCACATAGAAAGACCCTAGCCTGATGGTGGAATTGAACTCAGGACCTTCTTGTTGTGAGGCAACAGTGCTAACCACCATGTCACCGTGTTGTCACTAAAAACATGATATCTTTAATGCTTACCTCAAAAGAGCATATTTACTCTGATATTTCTGTTCTTTCTTCTCAAAATTCTTACATTTCGATCCATTTTGAGTATCTTTAGAAAATAATGTCAATATAAGGGTACTTTATTGAGGCAGGTTAAAGTCAAAGCTGAGTCAATTTTCTTTCAATGTCCCATGAGACCAACCCTGCTGAATTGGTGGATTTCAACTGATGCTTTGCTCTTAACTGACATTTCCCTGAAAGGAAGTGCATGACGGTGTGCGATGATACTGGGGTGGATGGAGAAAATGTGCCTTCAGCAGAAATGTGACTCCCTCTCAATATTCATCATGCATGGCCTAACTGTCTGCTCGTCTGTTTTGCTTAATTATGCATTTATATCTTAATGTATGATAAGCAGAAAGAAGCAAATGCGTCTTCCTGGTGGATCTTAATAGGCCACTTAAATATACAGAAGAGCTGTAACAGAACATAAAAGTGAATGCAATGAAAAAGGACATCATACATGTCAGATAACTTTAAAAATCTAGATATTATGCATTATTACTGGTCTCTTTGACTGAATTTGGGCATATTGTATTCTCCCTAGCTTCCCGATATGACCACACCAAAACAAGCACTAATCAGCGTTGCCATCCAAACAGCGTTTTTATTTGTATTAGTAATAAAAATGTAGCAATATATCGGTGAATTATTTCAAAGGATTTTTGTCTTTATTGGAGCCAAGGAGCTAAGTGGGGTTGGTGGTCAGAAAAAAAGGAGGGAAGCTGCTGGGAAGGGGGACTAACACTTTGTGTTTAGTGATTTTAGTATCATATTGTCCTTACACGGGACTCTGACATTTGCACCAATCAGGCCGACTCCCGACAGGTGAAGTGAATAAATAACATTTATTTACTCATTACGATGCTCTGCTGGGAAACCTGGGGTCATACGGTTGATGTATATATTAGAAGCACATCACACTTCTGCATGGCAACAGCACTCCCCGAAGGCAGCAGCCTGCCCCCATTCGAACAAAAATACTCAGGCGTACTACTGAGGAGCACTTGAGGTGTCCACCCCAGATGTTGATGCGATCTTGACCTACGGAGACGCTACACCCAGGCCCTGATAGGGCAGAGCTATTTTTGGAGGCACAAAGGGGGGGACCTCCTTGACATTTTGTTTTAATATTGTGACTGATAAGGGTACATATCCAACATATTGTAGAAAATGCAATAATGTCCACACATTTTTGTAATTTTACCTCTCTACACCACCACGGTGGACTTTGAATCAAACAATTTGGAGCCTGTATTTATAAAACTGGCTGTAATTCCTAAACAGTTAATGAAATAGTTTTATTAAACATGTTGAATTAAAGCTCAAATTCTGCACTTTGTAATTCAAATCAAACAATCACATGCTGACTGTTTGATTTAAACTCTACTGTGGTGGTTTACAGATGCAAAATTACTGTAAGTGGTCTTTTATGGCTACATGTGCGTTGGGATGATATTCATCTCATCTGTGGCTTGTGAACAGGATGAGATGAGTGCTGAAGGGTTTGTTACATCACAATCAGCAGAAGTACATTTCATAAATATGCAGTCTAGTTGCATAAACTGATATGATGACTGTGCTGGCGGTAACTCATTGAACTATATTGAAATTGCTGTATGTAAGGGATAGTATTGTATTCAGGTAAATGCAGAGTTGTGTTTCTACGGGAATGTTGGGTCTGCATTTTGTAAAAGTCAAGCTGTCGATCCCGCTGTCTGTGCTCTAACTTGTTTCCTGTCATAAAGCACAAGTCAGTGAACCCCCCTGAAATGCTGCCCCAACGAATCTCCTCCTCACTGTATTACACACAACGCTTTGAGTTAATTGAGGGGAAGGAGAGGGTTTAGTCAGCACATTGCTCAGCTGATGAATGACCAAAATGCATTGTTTGCCGAGAGTGATCTCAGTGTATTTTTCAAACTATGCCTTCTGTGGCTGAAGCACTGTTTACGCATCACTGGGCTAAAAAATATACAGTGGTAATTAGGAGGTGTCTGTTTATTCACGCGTGGTGTCCGGTGTCTTTCTAGCTGTCTAAGATCTACTCTGTCTTTCTATTTGTAGCATCTCACTATTGGGAAACTGCGGCTGGACAGGCAGACAAAACAAAAACAGTCTGAGAAGTCGCTCACTGACTCACTTCTCACATTCAGCTGAGAAGAGTGAAAGTGTGAAGTGTTGATGAATTGCTGCTTTTTTTTTTCATGAGAGCATAAGTTAGACCATTCAGATCAACTAAATCTTTACTGCTGGATTTTAATCAACTATTTTAATAAAGTGATAATATTGGCTGGTTAATATTATCAGCTGATATTAGCTATTTGCATATTGGCATTTGTTACGGCCAATAAGTGAAAATGAAAAAGCAAAAGAAGAAATGAGAGAAACACCCATCAACTGTGTTATGAGTGTTGGGGTTGCATAGTTTGTCCACCAGAGAGCACCTTCCAACTTTCCTGTGAGCCACATTCAGCTGATCCAAGAAAAGTCGGGCAGAGCGTGAACAAGTAAATGAAAAACTAAACACGAACAAATTTGATTGTTTCATGTGTCTAAAAAAAAAAGAAGAAAGAAAATCAGCCGATATATTGGAATATTAGTTTTAAATCACCTAATATTGGTATCAGTATAGGTCTTAAAATTCCTAAAAATCACTCGGTCTCTAAAATTTATTAACATTTATACATTTTTTTAAAATATATTTTTGATATTAATCGTATACTGGTTAGTGTTACTATAGATTTTATCAGGTTATAGTAGCCCTTTAAAGCATTACTTTGCCGCCCTTTTTGTCTGATGTAATAAGTTCCTCTTCATCAGTCGTCATGTTCCAAATGTGGTCATTTCACTTGTCTTAAATAACTCACGAGCTGGGGCCACATCCGCATTTGTAGGAGGTGTGAGCATGAATTGAGGCTGCGGTTTGGGGAAAGCCTCAGAGGGGAGTGGCAGTGGGCCGGGCAGATCCCCATGCACTAATGAGAAGTGAATGAATTGAAAAAGGGAGCGAGGGAGGGAGGAGCACAAAAACGATATAGACAGAAAGCTGGAAAGGAGCATATATGAAGGTGTGATCCTGCTCCTGAAATTCAGATAAATTATCTCCAATAAAACATACTCTTTGAACACTTTTACACACTTAATTTACGTTTCAGTATATACCATATTTTTAGGGCCTGTCCACACTATTTTGAGAAATAGTACAACATCATTGCAAACACTCACTTCTTCTTCTATGCTCCAGCTTTTCTCACCTAATAATTTATTTCCTCCCAGGCTTCTGATTGGCCTATAGTTATAAACTTACAATCAGGACTGTATCACCACTTGTTGCTTTGGCATGGTCTTGGCAGTGCTTGATGTAGTTTTTTGAGTTTTCGTATGGAGGGAGATGTGTTTTTTAGACGGCGTTTGTGTGGACGGGATTTAAAGAATGAAAGCGGAAAATCCTCATTTTAAAATATACCAATGCACATGTGAATGTAGCTTTATCTACTTTGACTTGCTACAGCTTTTTAATGTAGAAACGAATGACTATGTGCAGCTGTGTGTTGTCGTCAGCCACATTGTAAAGTAGCTCATTTGTAGTCAAAGTCAAAGTACACTTTATTGTCATCTCTGCTATATACAGTAAATAGAGAGACGAGACGACAAGGCTCCGGTTCCATTCAGTGCAAAAACAACAATAAATATAAGAAGAGTACGAATAAGTATACACTTAAGACTAAGGTAAAGATAAAAAGGAATAAATATACACTTTAAGATTAAGGTAAGAGGGATCAGTAACAGTCTAAATTTACAATTTACCATTGAATGATTTAAAGTGACCTTGAAGTGGTTTAAAGTGACTAGCGTAGCAGCTTTGCAGTTTACGGTATGAGTGATTTAAAGTGACCAACATGAGCAGGATTCTTGATAGTAGTATTGTTCGTTGTAGGTGGTACGCATCGTACCTCAGTCGCGAAACAAAACAATACACTGTAAAAACACTGAATTTGTCAGAGCGATATCAGCTGCTGCCTGCCCGTGGCGCCGCCGGAAGACAGTAATTGCAACTTTACAGCCTGGCATCACACAGAAATGGACGATGGTGTTTGAATGATTATTTTCCCCTTCAACACAAACATGTAGATCTGTTTCTTTAAACACATCATGACTAAAGAAATAAATCCACACATTGCCTGCTAACTGCAGAGATATCCTGTGGTCCGTGTGTCACTGTGAATTTGTGAATCTCTGTTGTACAGTGTGTACATGTGTTGCCTTCCCTGGTCATTTGTTGGTTTTTCCTGATCAGTTAGTCAAGAGGTCACAAAACAGACCTACTGATTTATTCTTGCTTCCTGTCTGTTATTTTATTTTTTTTAATAAAAACTGATGTCTTCTTACACTTCATCTCAACTCAAGAAATGGTGATGGTGTAAGACGAATCAGGTCTTTCTTATCATTTCTTCTTCAGCTGAACATTTATTAATAAATAGGCTTCCAATTTCTTCTTGTTTTTGTTTCATATTTGGCTGTTGTCCTCTGTCCCAATGGAACATTTCTCAGTGGAAACGGTATACAGATCAGGCTTTGTGTGCTTCTCATTTCAGCTGTTGTCGTCTGACCTGCTGCATTTTTGAAAGCAGCTTTTTAATGCAAACGCTTAAAATGCATTTCATTTCTCACACATTAGCCTGGTTAGAGACTTGTTGATCGTATTACTGACCGAAGATAAAGGGCACCATTGTGCGAGGCTTTGAGAACTGGTTTAGGGTCCAGCAAGTGTTCTAACTTTGGGCTCTGACATGTAGACCAGCTGGACCAGCAGCTGCCACCTGGATAATCCTGCCTTGCTGTTCTAGATTTCACATGGCACAAAGGGCAGCCAGGGAGTGGTTGTGTGTTTGTTCATTTCTCTCAGCTCTTTTTTGCTGTATCCTTTACCCAGTTTGTTCTCAAATGATCCCTCCCTGTTCACCGTTATTGTGCTGTGGATCTTGTTGTGGAGCCACAGAGTGACAGTATGTGGTTAAAGCCAAAAGCAAAGCAGCATTTACAGGACAGCTGAGCTCCATCACACTATTGGGGTGATCTGTGATAATCGTAACCATTGTTGAGGTAATCTCGGTGTGGGTAATGAAGTTCTTGTGGTTGTCTGACAGTTAGTTTTTAATCTTCCTCTTACCGAAAATATGTGATTAAATAAATTCATTGTAGCTCTCTTGAGGAACCAAATATATATATATATAAAAAAAATAACAAGGCAGCTTGTGGGCTGTGCAGTCATTAAGAGATAATGAAAATAAAAAAGAAACATCAGTTTCTAACATAATCGGCATGCTGTCTGGTAATACTGACCCTCCTTTAATTGCACTGTCGACACTTCCACTGAATCTAACAATAACTTTTTCCGCTTGTTAAGTGGGACAGCGAGGTACAGTGGTGCCCAGTAGTGCCAGCGTTTTTCTCCTTTTAGCCCACCGCAATTCCAAAAACACAATAACATGAAGTTACAGTTGATGCCCTGTGCATAGTGAGGAAAATATTGTTGAATGGCATCAAATATTTTGTTGTTGAGACCTAATATCTGCATGTGAGAACTTTACCGTTATAATAGATTTGGCATTTTAAAATGTTCCTTAACAGTTGTCCTGAACTTAATGATGGAAATTCTGACTTCCTACATCTGCAGCAACACTGAAAAAAATTGTTTATATTAACATGAGAGCGGCTTAAGCATGAGACAGAATCAGTCAGAATTTATGTTGTGTTTAATTTCAGGGGAGTTCTTCAGCTCAAGTGGCCATTACTTCTGTGGGGTGAAGTTTTTTTCATAGCTGAGCCGCAGCTTTCCATTTGCTTTGGAAAGGGACATTTCTAATTTTAACGTTCAAATAAAAGATTAAGACAATACTATACTGTGCTATAGTATACTATACTATTTATTCTGTGGTGTTTCTGAGTTGTTATTTTATCCATATTTTTATCCATAACAACAACAACAACAACAACAACAACAACAACAATAATAATAATAATAATTATTATTATTTATTTATTTTTATGATTATTATACTGTGATGTTATATGTGGAAACTTACTGCCGCTTGCATCTGTGTCACCCAGTAAAACTTAATGGCTCATAGGTGGCAGGAAGCAGAGTGGGTTTTTCACTAATTGGAAGATTGGTGGTTCAATCTGTGGTTTCTGCATTCCTCATGTCAACTTGTCCTTGGCCAAGATACTCAGCCCTAAAAAAACTTCCCCTGATGTTTGAATCGTGTGTGTTAGGAAAAGTGTTACATAAAATTGGCTTGTTTTGTGCTGTGAGTGGAGAGCATGACTAAAATATCATTAGCATGTCACAATAAAGGTTTATGGCAGGAACGAGCAGTACTTCTGATACACAAACCACACTCAGAAGATCAAGTCACTGTTGCTGTTTTTCTTGTCTTCTGATTTATCTTTAACAGTTTTATTGATTTCATTGATCGTTCACAGAGTTTCACAACAGAATGAAACAAAATCACTTTTTGGCTTTCTGGCTTGTATATGTACCACATTTTTATTTTTTGATAATAAAAATACAAATAAAATTACATCTGAAAATGAAATGTATTTATTTGTTATTATTTTTGTATTCATTTATTTATGCCTTTTATATACTCGCTTGCTAGGGGGATATTTTGGTGAGTCCATGCAAATTGTGACCTCAGTTTCCTGTTCTCAGCTCCCAGGAGCGGGACTTCTGCTGCTGTAGCTAATCTGCCTCAACGTTTGATGTGTTGTGTGTTTAGAGATGCTCTTCTGCATATCTTTAGTTACTGTTGCCTTCCTATCAGCTCAAAGCAGTCTGGCCATTTTCCTCTGACCTGTGGCATCAACAAGGTTTTTTCAGAGAACTGCTGCTCATTGGATATTTTCTCTTCTTCAAACCATTCTCGGTAAACCCTAGAGATGGCTGTGCACAGAGTTGCTGCCATTGCTGCTGATTAGATATTTGCAATAATGAGCAGTTAAACCAGGGTACCTAATAAAGTGGCAGTTGAATGGCATGACAATTTATGCAAAAAAACAAACAAACAAACTTGGTTCCAGAGTAATTTTTGTCCCACTGACTGAATATGACCGTTTGCATTGTGTTATGGATCAGCAAATGTTTTCCTGCTTCATGTGCAGTAATTTTTTTGTGTTAGCGGTTAATCATGCAGCGAGTAAACAATATATATAATGAACTATGTGTGTAACTGGTGTGTTTTTGTGTGTGTTTCAGTTTTCTTCTGGTGTTCAGCTGCTTAGTGCTGTCTGTGTTCTCCACCATCCCCGACCACCAGAAAGCCGCAAACCAAGGTCTCTTCATCCTGGTAGGACCCCTTTACTTACAAGCACATTTATGGCAGCTGCAGCGCACATTTTCACACGCTGTCCTTGCATGCATGCCATCTCACTTACTGCAGTGCATCCACGTGTGCTTGCGTATGTGCTTTTCTTTACCGTTAGAGACACAGATAGCCATGTAAGCAGGTGGGAGGATTCAGGTGTTGTTGACTGTGCAGGAAATCACAGACATGATGCACTAATCCTAATAGCTATCCCTTAATCTCCTCTCTTCCTCTGTACTTCAGCTGCTTTAGTGTAAGGTAATGGACACCCTTTTCCTCCTTCCTAACCTGACTCGTCCTCTCTCAGCCACCTTTTTCCTCTCTCTCTTCCCACCTTTCACTTCATAACGTGTTATTTAATGGCAGTACTCTTGACTTCCACATTCCCTCCCTACACTCTTTCGATCAATCACCTGGCCATTAGCAGACAATCACCCATTAGTGGATTTTACTTACACGAACATTTGCTCTAATGACAGATTGGTTCAGCGCATTTTAAACTGTCTGCGCGGTCCGGAAACCTGAAAGCAGGAAAGACCCTTGGAAAATGGTTTGACTTAAGTTAGAACTCTAAATCTCTTAAATCTTTTTTTTTTCTTTATAAGATTAAAATTAAATCAGTTTAGGAGCTGAACTTATGACACTAATGTCCCAGGCTACTTTTTTTTCTCTCAGTGAAGCCCTTTAAAATGATATCATGGGAAAGGTTTAATAAACAGAGTGCAGGGAATGTAAATCATGTTATGAAGATTCACATCAGTTCATGTGTTGCTATAAGAAAATGGAAACTATACATCCCAACTAGATGTTCATCACATGCAGTGTGACATATTGTGTACTTTTCATGTTACCATGATCCTTTCCACAGCACTGATATTTTTCCTTTTGTTTTGCCTTGTGGTCTCTTAACATGGAGGCTGTGTTGAGTTCACTTGAAAGGTAACATGGTCCTTTTTCCGAAAATGGTATTTAGCATGTGGCTACAACACAAGCTAAACATAACCATGATCCAAAATGGATCACTGGCAACCTGATAGATGTTGGGCACATAAGGTCATAAGTAAGTTTCAGATACATTCAGCCTTTTATAAACACCAGATTGCTACTTTGAATAAAATAGACAGCTCTGTTTAGGAGGCAGTTGGTGAGTGTGACAAAAAATTGTTATTCTGGTTTAACAATTTAATGGGAACCCTGTAAAACGATGATTAGTTGAACACACATCACTGACCCTCTCTCTCTCTCTCTCTCTCCCTCACTCTGTGTGTGTTGCGTGCAGGAGTTTGTCATGATCGTGGTGTTCGGCTTGGAGTACTTCATCAGGATTTGGGCAGCCGGATGTTGCTGCAGATACCGAGGATGGAAAGGACGACTGAAATTTGCCAGGAAGCCTTTTTGTGTCATAGGTTAGAGTGTGTTTATTTGTGTTTTCCACTGATGTGGTGCTAAAAAAGCAGCGTAAAGTTGGAACCACTGATATTCATTAAGAGGGGGTTAAATTTCATAATTTACAGAAGGAGCCTGTAAGGGATGTTTCTCTTCTTATGGGAATTGCCTCTATCATAGCTACATTACGTAACACTGGAATAAACCTCCGTCACGTAGATGGAAAATAGGTGAAACTATTAATGTATTCATATAAAAGTATCCCTCAGATGCTGTTTCTTTCTTTGATATGATGTGAACATCTTCTCTTTAGACTTCATAGTGTTCGTGGCGTCACTGGGAGTGATTGCAGCAGGAACGCAGGGCAACATCTTTGCCACGTCCGCCCTGCGCAGCATGCGTTTTCTTCAGATTTTGCGTATGGTACGCATGGACCGACGAGGAGGCACCTGGAAACTTCTGGGCTCCGTGGTGTATGCTCACAGCAAGGTGGGAATGAGAGGCTGATAAATATACAGTTAGGTCCCTATGTTTTTGGACAGTGACACTTTTTTTTCGTCTGTACAGTCTATCCACAGGAGATTTAAATTTTTAAAAAGTAAGATTTAAAAGGGTAAAGATAAAAATTAAGTAAGATGAAAAGTAAGATTTTAAAAAGTAACTTAAGTAAGAGTTTTACAAAGCAAACAATGGCCAAACCAGTCACTTAATTTCAGCACAACAGAGCAGCTTTTCAGTTACTGAAGTCAAAACGGGAGGTGGAGCGACCCACAAACAAGCAAGGAGGAAACATGGCCTTTAATGATGCCCATGGGGTCTAGGCTTCAGTCACTGAATGCAAAATTTCATCTACATATTAAAAACAATCATTTAGTTTGTACAGTTACTTTTAAACCTGTGAAAATGGGGAGTTGTGTATAACGATGTGCGTAATTGAACAGTTCACATAATACTTTGGTAAACCCTTTAAATTAAAGGTGAAAGTTTGCACTTCAGTGGCATCATGATCGTTGGATTTAAAATCCACTGTGGTGGTGTACGCTGTCCAAACTCCTCATACACATGTTCTGCCATGTAAACACGGCTTATCTGGTTTATGTTTAAGCAATAACATTTCATTGATTAAGCTGTACACTGAAAATGAAAAGTAAGCTAATACACAGTAGCCACTTGCAGCATTATGGATTATTATAAGAGCAGAGAGGAGGCTGAGGGCTGCCATTAAAAGGCCTGTGATGACATGATGGGAACTAATGGGATAAATATCTCAATAGCTTTCAGCGTTAAGGAATATCTTGTGACTCTAATGGATGACCAGCCGTTGCTTGATTACATTCACAGCCCTCAAACATCAAACTCACTGCTCATTTCTGGCAAATTATCTGTTACTTTGTTGTGCTGACTTCATTGCCTGTCACCCAGCGTTCGGCTGCAGAACACACATATATACGGCTGTCATGATGATGATGGTGATGAATTGATGCATCAGCTGTCTAAGCAGCCAAGTCAAAGTGGAAGGCAAATGTGATTATGATGAGAATTTAGCCAATAATGATGAAAGAGATACACCAGAGATTGTGGTGGATTGTGATGCTGCTGACAGGTGTGACTAATACCACTGTCTGTCTCACAGGAGTTGATCACAGCCTGGTACATAGGTTTCCTGGTCCTGATCTTTGCCTCCTTCCTCGTCTATCTGGCAGAGAAAGACATCAACTCAGACTTCAACACTTATGCAGACTCCCTCTGGTGGGGGACTGTGAGTATTGCCCACTGTGGCCATATACGGACTCCCTCCTTTTATGCAAACATCCTCTTATCATCTTATCATCAGTGATTTAAATGCCCGAGTATACCCAGATGACACAAACATAATCGAGGGCTTGCAAATATCACAGGACCTCTGGGATCTATAAATTAAAATGCAGGAGGTGGTAAATGTGTTGCTTTTGTCCAGTTCGTTTAAAGGAGACTCAGCTGTAGATGACTGATTGTTATGTTGTGTTATCTGAATGTGCCTTCCACAAACCTTTAGGCATGTGAGCTGTGCATTTTGTCTGTCTGATTGTCAGCAAGACTGCACAAAATCCGCCAGTTCCACGGTGGAGCACGAGCAAAAGAAGAGCCCATTAAGTTTTGGCGTGGATCCACAGAGCTTCTTACTATGGTCATTAGCCTTGGAGGAGGGTTCAACATGAGATAAATCACAGTGATTTCATAATTAAAAAAACTTATGACCTATGGTCCCTGCAAAACACGTCATGAAAGATTGCTGTGGTTTTTAAATGACACAAATCACGGGTGGAAGTGGGTGCACTTTCATATCAGATCTTTTGTAGAGTGTGGGAGTAACTTCAGCTTTCATGAATAATGCTTGAAATAATTTGCTCTTTTTAAAAGAAACAGCGCAGCATGTCAGTGGAGTTTGTGAAAACTGGTAATTTATTAGGCCTCTCCTATTTTGAGCTTGAGATCTGTATTTCTTCCTCTACTCAGATAACTTTAACTACCATTGGCTATGGTGACAAGACCCCTCATACGTGGCAGGGACGGCTCCTAGCTGCCGGCTTTGCTCTTCTGGGAGTCTCTTTCTTTGCCCTGCCTGCTGTAAGTCTCCTATATTTACTCATAGTTCGTGACTCCTTCAGCATATCCCAAAGTCACGACTTGCACTCCTGACTTTAATTTGATCTTTGACCTTCAGGGAATTTTGGGGTCAGGCTTTGCCTTAAAGGTTCAAGAGCAACACAGGCAGAAACACTTTGAGAAGAGGAGGATGCCTGCAGCAAACCTGATACAGGTGACGGCCACAGTCACAAAAGCTGTTTCATTCACACTCAAGCGGGAAACCACACAGGCTGCTAACTTTCATTCTTTTTTTATTGCTTTGTGTTTTTTTTCTTCAGGCTGCATGGCGTCTCTACTCTACAGATGCCAAACACTCCTATCTAACAGCTACTTGGTACTTCTACGACAGCATGTTGCCTTCTTTCAGGTAGGCGCTCCTACCAGGCTGAGCACTGAGTGGATTCAGCCATCAGAAATCTGTGGGCACCTTTGGCAGTGTTTGGTTGGAGTGTAAAGGCAGACAGAGATTTGAGAGTTGTATCACAACATTTCACAAAAAGGAAATCCTGAGACATGTAGAGTAGTTTGTGGTTTGGTTTCTGCTCATGCATTCATATCGCTGTGTAAGAACTGCACACATCATGTCTGCTACCTGCAACTCTCTGTCAGTTAAACTGAGGGTTGTAGTGACAGAAATGGTCTTGATTTGCTCTCCATTTATTATTTCAGATTTCTGCCACCTCGTTTATTTTTTCATGATTTTTCTTGTACGCAGTGGTTTCTTACATTTTGCATTTATATATTAATTTGACTAATTTTTATTTGCTTAAAAGGAGGGGAACATGAGAAACATGAAGAGACACGTGCATCTGTTTACATTTAAAATTAAGTCAGACTTGCACTGCCCAATTCTTACTCTTCACACATCATGTACAGTCCCGTGCAAAAGTCTTGAGCTACCCCCCCTTTCTTTATGTTTTGTTACCTGGCCATTGTCAGAGGAATGTTTTGTTTGTTTCTTTATTTATTTTGTTAAGCCAGTTAACATTGACCTATGAATCATTCAAGCAAAAAAAAAAAATATTGTACATACCTAACTCAAGCGCTGAACCAGTTCTGCTTCTATGCATAACAGACAACTTAACAAAGAACTAATGTTAAATTGTATTTTATTAACAGCGTGTCGCTAAAGCTCATCATTTGTCCCCATTTCTTTAATTGAACCTGTGAAAAATGTCAAAGATAATGCAGATGTGGAGTGTGTATTTAAACAGTTTGAAAATACTGAACATGTGGACAAATGGCAGATCTAAAAAACTACCTGTAGCAGATGAGCAGTATCTGAAAGCTATGGCTGTTAAAAATAGGAAAGAAATCCAGCAAAGACCTGACACAGGACTTGAGAGATGCATCCGGCCCTTCAGTCGATCCATCTCCTGTTCACTAAATCCTCATCAGAAATGGTCTCAGTGGAAGGGTGGCTGCCAAGAAGCCATTATTAAGGAATGGCTGAGGTGTGCCAAACTGCACAAGAACTGTACTGAAAATCAGCAACAACAGGCAACAGGTCTCATGGAGGGATGAATTCAAACTTTACATTTTTGGTTAAAATCATCAGAATATATGGAGGAGGTCAGGAGAGAGGTACGACAGTGAGTGTCTACAGCCATCTGTAAAACATGGTGAATCCTCTGTCATTGTTTGGGGGCTACATTTAAGCGAGTGTTGTTGGGAGATCAAAAACTGTCAAAACTGATGGAATTATGAACACAGAAAAAGTACCACTAATTTTTGATCCACTAATTTAGTACCATATGGAAATCATTTGATTTGTAACGGCTTCATTTTTCAGCATGGCAGTGAACACAAACACATTGCCAATACAGTAAAAGCAAACGTGCATTAAAAAAACACAACAAAACACTATCAGTCATGGATTGGCCTTCCCAGAGCCCAGACTTCAACATTATTGAAACAGTGTGATCATCTTGACACAGAACAGAACAAAAGGCAGGCAACAGAAGAGCTTTGAATGTCCTTCAAGGAGTCTGAAGAAATATCGCTGAAGACTACTTAAAGACACGATAATATACTATGTTTCCATGTATGTTTGCACAAGTTTTTAATAACTCTGTGAACCTATTTCCCATTTTCATAGAAAAATATAAACAAATCAGCATTGGCTCAAGACATTTGCACAGTACTCTACATCTTAGACCTCTCATGTATCCCTCTTCTTTAGAGCGTTTGGACCATCGATTTGGCCTTTTTGTGACTTTTTCCTCTATTTGTTGCCTTTTTGTTCATTTGTTCATGTCTTTTTTGTTTATTTGTGCATGTGGGTGTCAGAGAACTGACGCTACTGTTCAGTCACCTCCAGAGACAGCGTAACACCAAGAAGGTTCTCCACAACTCCTACCACACGCTGCTGTCTGGGCTGCGGCCCTACAGCTCCCCCTACCTGTCGGGGGACAGGTACGCAACAGCCTCACAGTACATCCAGGCAGGGCGACAAAAGTCTACCTACAGTCCTGCTGTAGGCAATAAGACACAGAACAATACACTCAGCAGGTGTACACATGAAAAAGACACGCTGCTTCCAGAGCTTTCTGCATGGATGCTTTTATCTAACAGTTCTTCACTAATGTGATCTGAGACCACTGTGTTGCAGGCCCTCCTGCTTCTCTGCATCTTTGTCTGCTTTAGCGCATACTCCTGCCATTTCCACCACCTCTTGCTGTTCACTCACCAGTTTCCTCTTCCTGTCTTCATCTTTCTTTCCCTATTATTTCCATTGTATCTTTTCCATGCCATCCATCCTCCATCCTCCATCTGTTCTCAGGAAGGCAGAAGTTCCATGCAGGTTTGTTCTCCAAGTCATGAGATGTGCTTGTGGAGTAAAGGACATTTTTAGCTAGGATAGATTCATTAGCATAAACTCAAACCAAAGTAGCAAAGGGTTGTTTATCTAATTTGTAAACAGTGGAGTTATGCATGAGAGCGAAGCACATTAAGGTTTTTGAATATTAAGTTTTTTTGGTAGGATTGTCTCGTTTTTGAGGAGCTGCTGTCCCACCGTGATGTTTAATGGACTGTCTTGATGAATATACTCAGGTGACGCATTACCTTCTACCCTGGCATGACCCTTCCCCACCAGCTGATCCAACCCACCTCCTAACTTCTAACTGAACGTGTCTCAGTAATCCAAACTTGCCTTTCAGAAATATATTTTCCAGTTGAAGGTAAGGAAAGAGGCTGTTTGGACTACTGAGATGTTACCCCCCGTTTCTTGCTTCTGCTGCGTTTTATCCTCACGGGTAACAACACTACTCAGGTTGTGTCCCAGAACTTCTCCACCACCCTCCCCCACTTCTTCCACTCCTCTCTCCCCCTCACTTCCTCTCTCCCTCTGCCTTGTGTGTCTCCCCAGTCAACTCCTCTCTAAAAAGCGGGGTCTCTTCCGGATACACGCTGGCCGCAAGCAGAGGTATCCACGGCAACAAGCCTGTGCACGGGGCACGCTAAAACGTCACAGATCAATACCTAGCATTCTCCTTTAACAGCACATCCTCCTTACCTTGCCTGAAACACCCAAAGAATTGTGGGCCAGTGCGGTGACTTGCTAAATGTTTTGTTTGTGGAAAAAAATTAGTGATGTGAATTTTTTTTTAACAATAATCACTCAAATTAAAGTAGCATGATTTAGCTGATGCTAAAGCATTTGATTTGTTTTAAACAATCAACAAGCTACCATTTGAAACTTCAAACAGGCACTACGTTCTGGTCCACAAATGCTTCCGTGAATCCTTTATTATAACGACATGCTGTGCTCTGTTTTATTATGAGGACCTTTCTCCAAGTTCATCTTTATTGTAATTGCTGGAGAATGTAGAGCTGAGTGTTTTTGTTTTGGCAAAGAAGCTACGATAAAACCATGTGTTAAAATCACTGCAGAAGTCGTGGGTGATTTACGGCTCTGACAAGTTAAACACATGTGTTTTGAGGATTTTGAGGACATTGAGTATTCCTTCAAAAATCAGTGACTTTTTACTAATTGAAAAGTCTGATAAATGTCATGCTCTAGTCTTGCTTCCTGCTTTCATTTCAGTTATTTGGTTCAGTTTTTAGTGTCTTCTTGGAGAAACTGCTTAAATGAATAAGCATGCTTTCCACTTTCCTGTTCATATTAGTCATATTAGTATAATAATACAATGTATTATTTAGTGCTCAAATACTTTTGCTTGCATGCAGTATTCTTGCAAGGCTGTGGAAAGATTCAGTGAAGTTCATGGTCCTCAGTGAATCCAAATTATTTTACGTCCTTTCCCAGCAGCATGCAAACTCCTTTCACTCTACCTCCCCCATTTCTTCTACTCTAACCAAAGCATTTCTCATTGCTTGGATGAAATGCGGTTCCCAACAACACTCCCAAGCTGTTTATATTTTCATTTAAATGGCTGGCTACCTTGTAACACACACAAAACAAAGAGTATATCATCGTAAAAAAAATAAAAAATTCTTGAGCGAATGACTTGGCTGAAATTGCTCTGTGGTGCATGATGTTTGCGTTGCCTTATGGATCCGTGACAGGAACATGTGAGTGGCCATAGTGTTGGGTTGGACTACAAGTGCATGCTATAACAGCAGCGTTAGGAGTCAATCATCCGTAGAGAATGACTGCCAAATAGCTTTTCTACTGTAAAGAGATGACCTCACGTATCGGGCTGACTTGGTGGTGAGTGGTATAGAGTACTTAATGAGACACCTTTTATATGGCTGCACTTTGAAGCCAATATTTTGATGCTTATACACTCTGTTGAACGGATTAAGAGCGCTTTTCTGATGGTAGGTGGAGCATTTTTCCGCCGTCCCAGCACTAGTGCAAGTCTTGAATCAGGTTTCAGGTTTTGATTTTGCTGATTCAGGTGCTATGATAGGCACATTAAATGAACAAATCCTCAGGGCAGAATGAGTTTCTAGCAATTCAGAGTGGTGCATTTGGACACTGCCTCCGTGATAAGTCAGCTAGTCTGTCCTTCGTTGAGACAAAATATAAATGTCTGTCCGTCTCCTTGCTTTGTCTGTTTGTATATGTGATGACTGTTTAGAAAGACAGGCCACATTTTTTGTGTTCTTCCTCAATTACTAACAGACTCCTTTATAACAAGCTCAGGCTGCCCTTCTCCCGCTTCCCTAAGCTTGCAGGATAACACGGTGTAGTGCTCTTTAAAGTCAAAGGCATGGACATTGCGATCAGTGACAAAACTGCAATTATCCAAAATAAATACCAGTGCCTGCATATGTTTTCTACTTTGCTGTCAGTGGTAAAATAGGCTTCCGGGATCGGATCAGGATGAACAATTCCCGTTCATCTCAAACCATTCGGAACAAGGCTTCGCCGTTGCCCCCTGGCTCTGGTGTCCGCCGTTCTCCCAGCCAGGAGAACGTCCCAGAGGCCACGAGCCCGGGAAAGGTCCAAAAGAGCTGGAGCTTTAATGACCGCACACGCTTTCGCACCTCCCTGCGCCTCAAACCGCGTCCCCCAGTTGATGGTGAGCAGCCCACACACACTTTCTATTCTCTTTGCATTTAAATGTGTCTGACTATCTCACCTCTGCTCGGGCCCAGTGGAGGGACTTGGGGAGGACACGGTGGAAGACAAACCATACTGTGACGTAACCATGGAGGAGGTGATCCCAGCAGTGAAGACGCTTATACGAGCTGTCAGGTGAGTCGTGCCATCAGCTGTGTGCTTCTTGTAACTGAAATGGAGGTTTTTTCTTTTTGTGTGAGTGTGAAATAAACATTTGGAGGTCCTTCCTTAATGGTTTACTGGTATCTCAGCGAAACACAAAGGATTTTTTAAAATTGTATTTCTGTACTTGACATCAAAAACTTAAACACTAGCTCATCTGTATTTTGTAGCAGCAGCTTTAAATGAGGAGTTTTTTGGATAACATATCTTCTGATCCGAGTATTTCCTTTATACGTCAATCATCTCCTCTCTGAGTGACCACGATGAAGTATAAAACTTGTCTTTGTTGATCCATTATTATATTTTTAGTCTTTTGTAATTAGTGACTTAATTTGAAACATCTAAAATGATACTGAAATAATAATTTCAATATTGAAACCATACTTAATGTAGTCTTTTATTGCGCTTTATGGTTGATTCCTTTGTCCCCATCGTACTACAGCCAAGTTTTAGTGATGACACTTTGAGCTGGTTGATATTAGACTTCAAAATATTCTCTATTTAATAAAAGAAAATACTATAATGTCAACTACTGAGTCAACTACAGTCATGTGACAAAGAAAGTAAACTATCTTTCAGCTGTAAGGTTTTAGGATTCAGGATATAATAAAAAATCTTAAAATAAGGTCATACAACCCCAGAAGAATAACAACACATGACAGATTACACTGTGTCATTACTTATTTAGCAAAAAAACTAACCTGAATGCAGAAGCAACCTTACTGCTTCCAGTAGTAGCAAGAATGGACTTAACTGATCATCAGCAACTGTGAAGATCTCTGTGGAGGCAGAGGTTTTGGCAGTTTGCATGTTTGCAGATTAACCTTGTGAATATGATTATTCACAAGTGGAAAACAAATATGGTCTGTTGGGACAAAATCCCCCTCTCTCTAAAAAGAACATGGCAGCATGGGTTATTTTTGAAAAGCTGTATCTGAACACAAAAGAAGACTTCTGGAAAATGTCCTTTGGACAGATGAGACTTAAGTGGAGGTGTTTGGCTATAATGCACAGAGCCACGTTTGACAAAAACCACATGCAACATATCAGCACAAACACCTCATCCAAACTATCAAGCATAGTGGTGCAGGGATGATGATTTGGGCTTGTTTTGCAGCCATGGGACATGGACACCTTGCATTGAGTCGACCATGAACTCCTCTGTACACCAAAGTATTCTAGAGTCAAATGTGAAGACATTTGTCCAACAGCTGAAGCTGGACCCAAATTGGGTCATCCAACAAAGACAATGATTCCCAAACACAGCAGCAAATATACAACAGAATGGCTGAAAAAGAAAAGAATCAAAGACCAGACCTCAACCTGATTGAAAAGCTGTGGAGGAACCTTAACAGAGATGTGCTTAAACAAAGGACTCCAAACATTAATGAACTGAAGCCACGCTGTAAAGAAGAACAGGTCAGAAATCCTCCACAGTGATGTGAGAGAGTGATAAAACAATTACTTCAACTTATTGTTGGCAAAGGTGATTCTACAAGCTACTGAATCATGGATTTATTTAGTTTTACAAATGCTGCTTCTGTATTTGGCTTAGCCTTTGTTGAGTAAATAATGACACTGTGTACTATGTTGCTGTTCATACATGGTTGCAACGCTCCAAGCAGCAAGTGACCTTTTTATGTTTTGATATGCAAAACCTTTGAACTGAACGAGGTTGTACCTTCTTTTCAACATGACTGTAGATTCTCTATTAAATCATAATTTTCAGGTACAACCTGGAACTGCTGTCCCTCTTGTTGTGGACTGGATAAGATCACTCACCCACCCACCAGTGGTGGTTCCCATTGTACACAGCCTTCATTAATAGCTGTACATGTCTCTCCTCCATTTAAGTGCTGGCGTGCGCAGATTCAGCTGACTGAGTAGAAATGTCCTCTTAGGAGAGGTAACTGAGCCTTCCTGCAGATAGGGTTAGTTCCCTCCATGTGACCTTGTGTCTCAGCAGCATGAATGAGCCCGGCTCATTCATGTGTGAGGTGGCATGACAGGAAAACGTATTAGAAAGTACACACACATCCAGATGATGCTGTGTCATTTCAACAATGACACCAAAAATAAGAATTTTGTTTATACCTGTGTTGAGATTGATGTTAATTCCTATCACCCTGTCATCTCTTTGCACTACAAGAAAAGTGCAGAGACATGTGGACAAAAGCCCAGTCTCCTCCTACTTCATGTACACAGTCACATTCATTCTCACATAATAGTATGTGAGAATAATTCCCTGATTGTAGCAGAAAAACTACAATTGTTAGCAAACATCTGGTGTTAGGGTCTGGCTGGTCTCCTGGGGTGTGGGTGGAGGTGGGGGATGTCGATGAGAGCACATTACAATGACTCTGTTTCTGGTCCCTGATGTCAGCACTGTAATCCTCAGAGCATTTCTCTTGGTAGCGTGATAGCATCTGTGTGGTTCCATATGCACTTTGGAAAATAGTGGTCATATGCATAAAATAAAAATCTATATCACGACATTAGGGATTGTGAAATTCAGCTTACATTCAACAATAACTTGTGTAAGAAAGATTTCCAGCCTGTAAGTTCATAATATCCAGAATAACTTCACTTTCCCTGATGCAATCACACAAAGGCAGTTGGTAAGTCGACTCAAGGTACCAGAGTCCATCTACAAAACAAGTGGTGTTGACAACATGTGACTAATTGTAAACATTTCTCTTGTCAGCTGAGTTGAGGCTGTAAACTGTGAGCTGAAAAATCCAAAGAGGTTATAGAGGTAAGACGGGCTAAAAGCAACACTCTTGCTGTAGCCACTCAGTGTGTCTGAGGAGATGTACAGCCTATAGTAATCTATTTAAAACGAAGGTACGAATGTGTACGCTAAGTGGAAAAGCCTGCAGTGTAAAAGCACTGAATAAATAAAGTCCATTTAAAGCCAAGAAGGAAAAAAATGCAGACTGTGTCAGTCAGTAAACCTAGTATCACAGTGTGTGCAAAACTAGGTAAGTAAATTTTATACTACAAGTTCAAGCCTTTATGCTTCAGGATTATTTAACTATATGAAGTCTTATAAGACAGTAAAGCCACTAAACACTCTCTCATCTCTTGCTTAGTGGACAAGTTACCATATGTGCTCACCTCTCTCTTGTATGCTGAAGGTTGTGAGTTCAAGTGCAGTATGGGGCAGTTCTTAAAACCTCTTTTTTGGTCTATATTGTGTATTATATACATCAACACCCTTTTTTAGAAATCATTTTTTTCCTCTTCTTATAATCTCACGTAGAACACTGTAGATATTTTCCTGTGTACAAAATTATTCCATACTGCAGAGGGACAGCTTTACCACAACGAGCTAACCCTAACCCTCAACACTGAGGGTGACTACACTTTGAATATAAAAACTTTTATGACATAAATAATTACGACCTTTCGGAGCATTTCCATTAGGTACAGAGTAGCTGCTGTCTCGTGTACAGTACACTTCCTATGTGTTTATGAGCCATCAACTTTGTCAGCCAACAACTTTACCTCTAACTTTTTAGCTGCACCAGAGGCAAGCTGGAGACCGAGTCCAACAATAGCAACAATTCCACTGCAATTGCTCCAGGAAGTTGCATAATCTACTTCTAACTGATGTTGATCAGGTGAAGCGACACACTTTCTATAAATTCTCTTTTTCACTACTTCCAGGAATGTTGATGCTGTTTTTCAGAGATCTGATTCATGTAGGTGGTATTTTTGTTTATCTCTTATCTCTACCTTGAACATAACCTGCTCTGGAGCAGGTAAGGTGTGCACAAGTTACCATGGTGACTTCATAGCTTGGAGAAAAAAACAATCAATTGAATATTTTCTGAGGTTGAAAGAATATTATGATCGGATAGTTAACAGTAAAGATGCAGACATGTAACAAGGGAACTGCCTATGCTGTCAGTCTGATCTGGACCCAAAAAGCTTGATTGTGCTGGAACATTTATTACACTTATGGTAACATAACATGGTTTTGATGACCCGGACAAAGGCCACAGACCGAAATGTGTTGATGAAGTTGTTCTTCATACCACACTTGTTGCTGGAGCTTCTTGCTCTTCTCCATGCACCTTGGAAGTAGGTGAAACTATGGCAAAAGATGTTGTTGTCAGCTGGTGTGAGTGCAAATAGCCGCAGTGCTGCAGCTCATTGACTCTTAATATGATAATTTGCTGAAATGAAACTAGTGAAATAAACTGGAAAAATAGAAGGTTATATTACAGCTTTGGTTATTGTATTTATCTGAGGCCGGCCCACATGTATTATTTTACTCATAAAAACACCAGTTCGTTAAATTTATATTGGTAGAATCTTGGTTTTGTCACGTTTTATTTAGGTCTCCTTATCTGTGGAGACAGCTTGTTAATATATCACTGGTATCAGATTGGTATCAGTATCATATCAGAAATGGAAAAAGCTGCATCCGTTATAAAGACAGGCAGTTATGAAATGCAGCACATTTATTTTCTTAGCCACAAGGTCAACAGGCCATCTCTGTCCTGTCTCTCAGGTTTTCTACATTTGATGCTGTTTAAATCAATCAGACTCTACTGTTGTCCACTTATTAATGAGCTGTCTGAACACGATGCTCGTTAACACAGAGTGATGTTTTCTCCTCATTGGCTGCACAGCAGATGGATGTTTACTGTTGCAGGGATGATGTATAATGGTTTGATAGTGTAATGCCACTGATAGGCCATTATATGATCTCTCCTCGGGTTTTCACTTGACTCAGCAGATAGCTCTGACCTCAGCTGCTCAGTGCTGCAGACAATAGAAGTGAGGAGCTTCCTATATATAGTGCAGGTGTGTAAACAGCAGGTGTATCACTGTGTTAACACACACATGCATGCAGCTTCTCAGAAAGCTATTTGATTGATGCCAGTGAAAACACCACATTTTGCAGCAGGTCTTAGTGCTGATCTTTCACTTTCGGTGCACGTTATTAATCAGTGCCTGGCTGACTGAATAGATGCGTAAATGCCTGTTCTGTTTGCGTATGTGCGAAGGGATTGGTAGAAGTAGCAAGGAGGAGAGTGTGGGGAAATTAGGTCTGTTTTTTTTCTATATTTTAATATCTATTGTAAGTCTCCTCAAAACAAATCCAATAATCTACAGTACTGTGCAAATGTCTTGAGCCACTGCTGATGTATTTATATTTTGCTAGAAAAATGGGAAATGGGTGCAGAGAGTTATTGAAATGTGCACAAACATGCATGGAAATACAGCATATAAGGCAAAAACTGAGTTTGTACAATTCTAATGAGCTTGAAAGTGAATTTTTGGTATGGCTTTTATTCTTCAACGCAGTCTAAACTCTCTTAGGAAAGGTTTCTTGTAATTTGTAACTTTCTTTGCATTTTGAATGATTCATAGGTCTGCGTTAAGTGGCTTAACAAACAAACAAAACAAATATTCCTCTGAAAATGATCAGGTACAAGGACTGGACTGAAAATGAGTGTAAAAGCAGCCAATGTCCAACGAATAACTTCCTTCACAAAGAACTTCAGGAAGCCTGGAGAACTATTGCTCAAGACCACTTTGAAGTCTGACTCCTGGGAAGCAAAATATAAAGAAATGATGGGCTCACATGAAGTGACAGAAATAGCTTGGACACGGCCACTATTTACAATGTTTAATATTGAATCATCAGATTTTGTTGGCTTTCAGCGGAAATATTTTTAAACTTATCAGATTTACACTCCAAATTGTCCATAAGCATACCCACCCACATACTGTAGCTTGTAGGGTTCGTTCATTTGGCAGGCAGGCTAGTAATCTAGTGAAGGATCAGACCTGCAGGGGCTCACCCTACTTGGCCCACGTTGGATTTGTGTCAGCACAACAGTCGTTTTTAATTCCCAGATAAAACCTTGCCATTTGAGACTATCAGAGATCCAACTTTGCTGACTTGCAAAAATATTTGCATTGGCTACGTAAGCATTTTAGGGCACAATTGACACTTCTATCCCTTCAGTCATTACTGTGTTTTTACGTCTCAGCTTCCGAGAAGTCGGGGGGTTATGGTATCTTTCAGTGAGCAGTGCCAGCTGTAGTGTAGTACTGCAACTGACAGGAAGTTAACTGGAGGGAGAGGGGAGCCCTACTCTTACCTGACTGTGTATTATGAAAACCATATCAGTGGCCAGGAAGGAGAGTCAGCATTTTGAAGAAATCCTCGGAGGATGCAAATCTAAACCCACCCCTCCTCCCGTCCTGTCTCAACCTTTTCTTTTACCCACACCTGAGACCCACCCTGGCAAAAAATCTGCACCTACCTGCAAAATAAGAAAAGATCGCCTGCAAAAATACCCCCAAACACAGAAGTCATCAAGAAATAGAGTGCTGCGAGAGGAGGAGGAGGAGGAGGAGGAGGAAGAGGAGTGTGCTGACGGCTGCTTCGGCACCAGCTGCAGACCTCCACTTCTCCTCCTCCTCGCGCTCCCTTCTCCCTTTCTTTGTAGGACGGTCACTATACAACATGCGGTCACTGAAATGCAAGAGATGCAGACCTCAACAAAGGTTACAGTGGTTATTACAGAAAATGACCCCTCTCGCGAGTTGAGATTTCACTGCTCGTGCATCGCCCACATGTGCACTTGTGTTGGTGTGTACATCAGCGAGCATGCAGGTTAATTCATGTATGCATTTGTGCCGTTACGTTATTGTGTTTGTGCACACAGTTACCTATGCATCTGTGGTTTTTATCCCCAAAACAGCTGAGCATTTCTGATTTCTGGCTTATTACAGTGGACTCAGTCGTCTGGGTTAGAGAGATAGGATTGTTTCATTTAAAAAAACAAATCCCGTCTTCCGTCCTTCTGCTTCCTTGCCTTTCCTTCCCTCATTCTCTCAAAACTCCCTTGACAGGACGTGAAGGACAATCTATCACAGGGTGCGGTGAAAGCTTGAATGTGTATCTGTGTCCAGCATATCTAAGCCGACTAAGTGATAAGAAGGAAATTGAATGACCCACCCAGCACAGAAAGCCTGGCGCACACTCGCACCCATCCTCAAACATTCCTCTGCTCTCTTCCTGTTATCTCTTGCACTCGCTCTGCTCCTTCCAGCGAAACATCCGACCAGAACAGCTCTGGTAGCGGATGTTGTCAGTGATGTGTTTGCTGGGTACAGTAGTGCTGGCTCGACATTCCTCAGTGTGTGACTCCCCCCATACTGGGATGTGGATGGTGATGATGAGCTGCATCCACTGGGAGCCGGAGCAGCTGTGGTCCACCAGTGGCTCCAGTGTGGCTGTCATAATGACAAAAGAGGAAGAGGGGGGCTAGAGGCATGTGTGCGTGTGTTACCCGTTTCTGTACGAAGAAAAGCTGAAACAGCAAATACTGATAAGGAAATGTCTCTGGGAGATGCTCTCATCGTCACAATATATCCACATGGTTTAGCAGGTTTGACTGCTCCCTTTATGTGGCTGTTTGTGAACGATAAGGTCACGCTGACTTTAATTAATCTTGTTATTGTCAAGGTGGGCGGCATCATGTGATAGCCTCCCACCCCTGTGTTCTTCCAAAAGTTCACTCAAGCCCCGTTTGTGTGAGTGTGCGCTTTGAAGCTCTTTAAAGGTGGACGGCGGAGCATTAACAGTGAGTTTTGTGGGTGTGTTGTCTGTGTGTAGGATCTTGAAGTTCCTTGTGGCCAAGAGGAAGTTTAAGGAGACGCTACGCCCGTACGATGTGAAGGATGTCATAGAGCAGTATTCTGCTGGACACTTGGACATGCTGGGCCGCATCAAGAGCCTGCAGACCAGGTAGCTTTTTTAATTGTGTTTCATAGGAAGATATTTTTGTGACTCTGCCCTGAAGCACTGTTTAAAGCTCAATGAACAACATGTTATCTCTTGTTTATTTAACAAAAAAAAGAAAAATCAGTGAATGAAGTGAATTGTGGCTCCATGAGGACACTCTAGAAACTCACTGGCTTTTTGTGTGATGTTTCATCTGTTTGAGGTAATAATCAGTGTTTTGGGACTGCAGTCGGGTACGGATTATGGAAAATGTTTTGCTTTGAGTGTTTTCAGTCTGACTGTGAATGCAGATGAAGTTAGGCAGAAAAAAGCTAATAAAAAGAAAAAGTTGCATTACTCTTTTGCTCTCTGCATAGACAGTTTAACTGCATAAAGCCAAAGATACTCTGAACACGAAAACCCAAAATATGACTCTGATCCTGACCAAAACGGGGGGTATCAGACCATAAAGATGTCTTATCTGTGAACTTTAGAGGCAGCATTTCACAAAATCTGTTGCCTGATATGGTGTTTGGTTTTCGCCAAACATGTACTGTCATGAACTTTAACATTTAACGTGCTTTTTTTTTGCATATCCTGAGATGTCCATTCCTGGGGAGATTTCTTGTCTTGAATGTTTTCTAATTCTGAACAATCTTCCTCACTGTTGAAACATGGACTTCAGATTGTTTGGATGGCCATTCCCAGATTGATGAGCAGCAATGACTGCTTGTTTGTGCAGCTGAACTGAGCTTGTTAAATTAAAGTACCTGAACTCAGTTGTGAAACTATTCACCCCCCCCCCCCCCCCCCCCCCCCACA
>VVHJ01017814.1:3051-18068 GCA_015107715.1 Tylochromis polylepis
GGTATTCTTCAAACGCTGTTGCTGAATGTGTCAGTATTTGAAAGTTAGCACAGCAGTATTCACTTGGAGAGGGAAATAATTGGCTGCACTGTGCAAAGGCGTAGATGTCAGTCTTCCTCGGTGCAGTCATGGATTTGAAAATGCCTATGAACTGTGTCTATTTCAACATGGACTTTGTTTAGATACAGGTGTACTCAATATACAATGAATCTCTTGATGAAAATCGACAACCAAAGAGCAACTTTTCCATCGTTTTTCCTTAGTGGAACTTTCCTTTTAATCGTTGCTTGTTTTTGTTTATGTGTACAACTGCTAATAGTTGCCCAGTGCTGAGACTTCCATTATTGCTATTTACATTTCTATGATGATAATTTGCCATGATTTAATGCCCATATGAGGACATCAAAGGACAATGTCAGAAGAGACGCTGATATGGGAAATGACAGGTTGCAGTATTTTGATCCCAGATGGTAAATCACCCTTTGCTGAGTTGTCTCACTTGCTTCCTCTGATGTTTTTTCACGCTTCCTTGGTGCTTCTCACTATAGGGGAGACAAGAAGGGGAATAGCTGATAACATTTTTTTTTTTTTTGCTTCATGCAAAAGAATAACGAAAACTGTATGAGAGTGAATGTGGACATTCTGTGTGAGCCCCTGGCTCCTGTTTTGCTTTAGAAGAGACAAAAGACAAACGCTTTTGAAGCATGCATTAGTTTTGAAAAATGAAACTTTTCTCATTCTTATTATATCAACCTGAAATATGAATTTTCCTTCTCAGTGGCAAACTGTCAGCGGATATCGTTTTTAATATCCACCTACACATTAATAATACAAATTACAATCACCGCGGGTACTGAAGCATAAATGAAGATATGGCCCCCATAGGTTTCACTGAAAGCAGAATTTATTATTTTTCAACATAGTTCCTATTGCTCCTCAATGGCACTTTCTCACCTAAAAGTGCGTGGTGGCTTTCCACAGCCTGTCATACTGTCATATAGGGAAAGTACTCACAGCAGCAGCAGGACAGGAAGACACTAATAAGGTGACAAAATACAGGGCTAAGCATTTTCTAGGGGAAAATGCTGCCACCATGATTTCTTATGGAAAAGAAAATTAATGTGCCGCACTACTCCAGTTCTGAATCTTATCTGTCCCCTCAGAATTTTTCAATAGTTATTGCCAATAAAATTGTTGGATTTCTCCAGGCTTTTTAGCAAAAAGAAAAAAAAAAGTCAATGTGATATGCTCTCTATTTGCAGCTAATGCATGATGATTGGGAAAAAATGCAAGCGCAGTAATATTCATCTTGTTTTGACCAATGGCTTTTTCAGTGGTTTATTTCTGAGAAGCGAATGCTCGGCCGTACGGAAAACTGTGTGCTCATTGTACTAATGAACCTTTTTTTCAGTCGCACCCATAACTGTCACTTTGATTCACAGCTGTCTCTAGCGTGGCACAGAAAATAAACATTCTATACAAAGGAAGGTGTAAGAGAGAACTTCTCTAAAGGGCTATATGAAACACCTGCGCAGCTCACTGCACCATCCATTAGATATAAACTAGTCTCAGAAGGCCTATTCTCAATTGGACAAGATCATTAGTTTTCCTTGAGCCCCTATCACTACATAGACTTAACTGTTACCTCACAAGGGACTCCCACCTGCAGTTCTGTGCATTGCTTCTTGCTTCCTGTAGCCTCCTTCACTTTTTACATTTCTTCCCCCAGTCATCAAACATTCATCGTTTACCTCCTTTTTTAAGCATTCTCTTCATTTCCACTTTATATCCTGTCATCTCTTACCAAAAACGGACTAATTTGTCCCTCAGTTTCCTCATCCTCATCTTTGTTGTCCTATTTTTTTTTCTACACCTTTCGACTCTACTCAATCCTCTTTCTCCTCCCCTCATCCTGAATTCACTCTATTTGTTCTCTGCTCCATCATCTCTGCCTCACTGTTTCCTACCTCCCCCCTGTTCCCTTTTCAACCCATCCACTATTTTCTCCTGTCCTCTCCGCCTTGCTAAACAGAGTCCCACATTATCCCCCTCCTTCTTCTATCAGGGGTAGCTAGCCTGTCAGCCTCAAGCCTTAGTTAATCACTCAGGCAGTCGGGCAGCACGCTACTAGCTCCCTGGACACTAATAGCAAGACAAGCAGAGAGCAAAAGAAGGGAGGGGGGTTGGGCGGACTCATTAGGAATACAGGTATTTAAGGAAATGGTCCATTTCGAATCAAAAGATAATTTGTCTTTTGCTCAAGCAAAGGCTTTTTTTTTTTTTTGTCATACAGACTGGAGTTATATTAGGTTAGATACAAATGTGTTGTGCTGCTGGCTTTGCTGAGGCTGGCTGTTGACATTATCAATTTTAGGCTTGATAAATACTTCCTGTGTTTAGATGGCATATTTTATTCCCAAAAGAGAGGCTGGGTTTGCTACCTGAAAGCGTTTTTTTTAAAATGCTGACTCCATGTTGCTGCCGGATCGACGGGGTAGGACTCGATAAAGTTGAAATATGACCTCCATTTGCACAATGACATTGCTTCAAATAGAAAAAGGTTGCTGTCAGGTCTCTGAGCTGATCAATGCCTTTCAACAAATCCCTCATTACCCATTTTTTGTTTGCATGGCCAAATCAATATGAGTACAAATAAAAAATTCATACCTAACAGGCAAATGAAACTAAGAGGTAGATGACAATACTCTTAATGCAATAAGACAAGCTTTGGCCTTACTGAATCGACTGCCTTTGAGATGGCATCTCGTCTCAACTTTGATAGATATGTTCTTTAATATCAAAGTCTGAAAGCCATAACAAAGGATGCATTAAATAAAATCTTGAAGTAAATCACAGAGTGTTTCTATCAAATTTGCAAAGTCATGGATTGGTCATCTTGTGTAACTCATAATTATTTAAAATTGTAATGTATGCGTGACCTTTAGATCCATAAACTTTTAGCCATAAATTGATGCAAAGTACTCTGTGTTGCACCATTTGCATTTTAAATCACTGTTTTACAATAGAAGTTATTAGACATGTCAATTAAGACAAGCAAAACACAGCAAAAATGAAGAACCCAGCATATGATGCAGAGCAGTGGAGGAAAGGCAATGTGTGTCATTTGGTAGTCAGTTCTAAAATCATGAAAAGAATTTATTCTGTACCAGAAAAGTAGCTGCTAAATTGAAAAATAACAAAGGCAGTCGATTCAGTAAGGCCAAAGAAAAAGGCCCTTGCTGCGATTAAGAAAGAGGAAAAAATGAAACTGTCAAACTACAAAAGATACGTAAAAGGAAAACTAGTTCATACAACCCAAAGTAGACCATTATTCTCAGTCCCACCTATGGAAATGCCAATAACAATAACACACACACACACCTATATACAGTTCCGATCAAAAGTATAAGACCACTTGAAAAATCATATTTTGCATGGCTGGATCTAGGACGACTTGCAGCAAGAAAGCCATTGCTAAGATGTCAAATTAAGACAAAGAGGCTTGCCTGGGCCATGAAGCAGAAGGTATCATAGGCTGATAAATCAAAATTTGAAATCTTTGGTTCATCACGCAGGATCTTTGTATGCCGTCAAGTGGATGGTTCCACAGTGTGTGGCATCAACTTTCAAACATGGGGGAGGAAGTGTGATGGTCTGGGGCTGTTTTGCTGGATATGCCAGAACTACCTCAGGAAAAAGAACATGATGTTAAGCTTGAAAACATGGAGTGGCCAGCACAGTCTCCAGACTTAAACCCCATGGAGCTGGTTTGGGATGAACTGGACAGAAGAGTGAAAGCAAAGCAACCTACAAGTGCCACACATTTATAGGAACTTCTGCAACAGACATGAGATATGAGAAGAACTTTTTGAAGAATGTTTGATTTCTTTTGTAGAGAGAGTGCCACGGGTGTGTTCAGCTGTTATATCTGCCACAGGTGGCTACTTTGATGAGCCAAAAGTTTAGGATACATTTTGGTCTATAAATTCATTCCATGATTTCATTTTTTAACTCCAATTGCTTATTTGTACTATGCTTTCTTTTCAGAGTGCAATGAGACATTAAACTGCTCAATTTTCAATAAATAACTGGAAAAATTGCGGTGTTCTAAAACTTTTGACTGGTAGTGTATATGCAATAAAAGATATTTTAAAAGGTGTATTGTGGGGAAGGCAGTGGAAGAGTGGAGAGTGAAGGACAAAACTGCTGCCCCACTGCCACCCCAAATGAATAAAAAGTGAAGATGAAGGCTGGGAATGTTCATTTTTCCAGCTTGTTTTTTCCATATACACTTGCCATACACAATACACCTGTTCAGCTGCTCATTAACACAAATATCTAAACAGCCAATCACAACGCAACCCAATGTATTTAGAGATGTAGACATGGTCAAGAAGACCTGCTGAAGTTCAAAACAAGCATCAGAATGGGAAACAAAAAAACATTTAAGTGACTTTGAACCTGGCATGGTTGTTGGTGGCAGACAGTCTGGTCAGAGTATTTCAGAAACTGATGATCTATTGGCATTTTCCCACACAACCATCTCTGGGGTTTACAGCAGATGGTCTGAAAAAGAGAAAATATCCAGTGAGCAGCAGTTTTGTGGGTGAAACTGCCGTGTTGATGTCAGAAGTCAGAGGAGAATGGTGAGACAGCTTTGAGCCCCATAGCAAGGCAACAGTAACTCAAATCACCACTTGTTACAGCCAAGATATACAGAAGAGCATCCCTGAATGTACAACATATCAAACCCTGAAGCAGCTAGGCTAGAGTAATAGAAGAACGTATACTGGGTGCACCTCCTGACAGCCAAGAACAGGAAACCGAGGCTATAATTTTCACAGGCCCACCAAAATTGGAGAAAAGAAGATTGAATAAAATATTGCCTGGTCTGATGAGTCTGATTTCTGCTGTGACATTCAGATAGTAGGGTCAGAATTTGGTGTAAACAACAAGCATAGATCCATATCCTGCCATTTATTAACAATTCAGGCTGCTGCTGGTGGTGGTGGTAGTGTTGAGGATATTTTCTTGGCATAATTAAGGTCTCTTATTACTGACTGACTAACATTTAAATGCCACAGCCTACCTGAGTATTGCTGCTGACCATGTCCATCCTTTTTTGACCACAGTCTTAATCTTCTGATGCTTGGTTCCAGCAGGATAACCCATCATGTCACAAAGCTCTAATCATCATCACATGGGTTTCTTGAGTATGATAGCGAGTTCATTGTACTGACATGGCATCCAGTCACCAGATCTCAATTGATGCAAACTACTCAACATTTCACTATTTGCATTTTAAATCACTGTTTGCAACACAAGTTATTATACATACAGCAATTAAGAGAAGCAAAAACAGCAGGAATGAAGAACACAACATGTGATGCATAAGCAGTGGAGAAAAGGAAGTCTGAAATCATGAACAGAATTTATATATAAATATAATGTATGTATGTAATGCATAATGTACATGTATAAAATATATAGTGCATATAGTATAATGTACATAACATATATAATGTTAATGTGAAACAAACAAATGTTTCCACCTCATTAAATGCAATGCAATAACAATTAAGGCAGTTCTGACTGCAAATTTTCTTATGATTCAAGAAAGTCAGGGTTTGTTACAATATATGTATTGTGACTTTGAAGTATTTAATTTGAGTCTAGTGGTAAGTAATTCAAAGTAAGTTTTTATATCATGTCTCTATATCAAACGTTTAGTTAAAAAAACTGCCATAAAAATGAAAAACACCATGGGGAGCCATGCCACAATATTATGTGTGCAATGTGGAGATCAGCAAGCTCACCCAGAAAAGGCCTCTTCATATGCTAGAGCCCTGAAAGCATTGATGCCCGAAGAACTTTTTAAACACAAGGGTCCAGTGCATACCTATCAACAGAGAGCAAGGATCGAGTGTTATATTGGGACATGATGTCCTGTTGTGGTCCCCACTCCACACATGCATTGGTGTCCTAATGATGACATCTTTACAGTAACTGACTCAATAAAATCATTGGAGACAAAGAGAATGTTTTGGCAGTATTCTGGTGGGCGCTGTCAGGCTGTACTGTCCCACTCTCACGGTGTATAAATTCACACACTGAATAAAAACACTTCTCAAAAATTAAAATTAGACTTGCTGTTTCGCTCAGGTGTTCTTGTTGTTATGTCCACCCTATTTACCCTTAAATAGATTAGTCCATTACCAATTAACAAAGGAAGACTTGCTTTACAAAAAAACAAAAAACCATTGGTACAGTGAGTGCAGAGGAAGTGGACCTGTCACTGTGTTGACATCGTTGCTATTAGAGGAACATTCTCAGGTGCAGTGGCTGGCAGTCTCAAGTGTTTACTGGGGAGCATCATTAGCCTGGCGTCTCACAGCCTTAAAATGTCATATATCCACAGTAATGAACTGTGAGAGCACGCACTATTCCCAAACTTCCCCCTCTACAGCACCCACATTAATCCAAATGCTCAAACTCTGTAACTTGAGTCCCTCCACTCATTAACAGTGGCAGATCTCAAGATAGGAATAATGAGGGAGTGCCCGCAAGTCAGGAGATATATTAAAGAAATAGAAAGTGCGGGAGAGAGAGAGCCAGACAGACAGAGAGAGGGAGAGAAATAGAAGGAAAGAAAATCCTGTCACAAATGGGAAAATACCCTGGAGAAATGGCCCAGGCTTGGATGACAAACAGCAGGCATTCATATTGTTTGGCGATGGTGACAGCGTTTTCTTCCAATGCCAGAAACATAATCATAAGAATGTATACAACCCATGTGTACGTCTAACAAAATGCAAAATTTTAACAATGTTCATAACATTCAGCTGTGGATATCTCAGCAATTCTCGTATTGGTTTTAAAGTGAAAAACATATTTATTAAAAAAAACTCTAGAAAAAAAGCATTTCCCAGTATGGTGTGGTAGAATAATATAGCTTATGCTGTATGTCAAAATTATGGAGAACAGATACACACATACAATAGATAGAATTTCACCACTGCAGTATTTCTGGTAACATAGTTTTCTATGTATTATCATTTGAGCTCATTTTTATTTATTTATTTATTATTTATTTTATATGTGCAGTTCTATTGAGAATGTTTCTGCAGTTATCGAGGACACAAAGCCAGTGCATCACCCGAGTGGATATGAATATTATGTCAAGAAGACAAACTGCAAATAAGTTTTGGGACTACACCAAAGAACGAAAACTCTGTAATGTAAATTTTGGCTATTTTCTTTAAGAACTAATTGTGTTATTATGTGTATAGTTTAAACCTAAGATTCAGTAAATACATACATTTACAAAAATTTTACAGAAATGCAATTTTATGTTACTAAGATTACACAGTCTCCTTCCTGATCATGAACTGTTGCAATTTTGGACTATTCAAGTTTAGTTTAATGGAAGTCATCTGATAATTAACTTTCATATCTTCTATCTAATTAATCGTTTCCTGTTTTATTTTCACATCACTCATGCTCTCTGTTTCTATAGGGGTTTTTGCCACTCCTGTGTTCAGCTAATTAACCTTCCAGCACTGTGCAAACTCTCCTTACATTGTCTTCACACGTCCTCTCCAGCACTCCAGCTAGACTATGCATTCTGTTGTTTTGCTTGCTTTTGTCTATGACACCTGCATCAAAACAAGGATTACAGACTTTTATCCTGAGTTCCGTCTGATTTCTATATCTGAGGCTGTTACCTGTTATACAGTTTATAAATATTCATGTATTTTTGCATGTCATCATTGGAGAATGTGATTCTGAAAACAAATTTTTATGGTAGAAAATACTGCAAAGTAGCAAAGAACCTTTGATTATTTCATGCTTGTTTCTCTGTAGACACCAAATTACCCACATGTAATACAGTTATTTGTTGTAGTGTAATTTTAGAAATATTTTTCATCTAGTTTATAAAGATATTTTCCATAATGGGTGTTGTCCAAGAACATCATGACTAAGGTAAACCTTTAGAAAATAGTCTTTATATTTTTTAGTATGAAGCATGGTTTAAAATATTTACTTTTACGATTTTAGCATAGTTCATCACCTTGTTTTACCACAAAATACCACAAAATATGTTGCTATGGTGACTTGTTACCTGGAAACATTTGTTTCTGTTTACTGTACATGAATGAGGGCTTAGAAAATGCCAAACTACCGACCTCCAATACATTCTGTGGTCATTTTTTGCTAAACTGGAAATCCAAGAACCAAAGAATATATATATATATATATATATATTTTTAATAACTGTGAGCATTGTTGCTCTTTTACTGCACATGACACCACTTGAACTTTTCAGTTTTTTAATCAGATGGTTATATATAATGGCTCCATATACACTGTGGACACATTCAAAAACTGTATAGGGAAGCAAAAGCAAAGTGTCGCCATAGTCTAACATCTTTAACTATAGCTTAGTTTTTTGGATCTTATATCATAAGCCTTTCTAAATAAGGTCATTACTTGTACTCCAGTAATAAAATTCTAATGCGTTCACTCTAATACTAAAAGAACTGTGTGTGAAATCAGTTGTGGAATGCAACTTTCAGTCAGTTAATATAGGTAGGTTGTAGTTTATACATTTCATATATAGTAAGAAAACTCCCAAAACAAACAAACAAAATTAAAAAAGAAAAAAAAAACCCAGATATGAATATATAATTTTCATAGTTTGAATCTTACCCAAAACACAGTTTTGGCAGTATGATATGGTACCAGCTTGAATTTTTAGCAACTTTCATGTGAAATGTGAAACTCAGGTTATTTCCTCATAAAGAAACACTGATTGAGATTAAGAAAATACAGTCTTAATAATTTCATTATTAGCACTTTATCATATTGTTACCCAAACTTTAGTGTAAATAATTTTTGCCTTTTTCATATTATTATTTTATTTATTACCTTATTACATGCATTAATATTACATTAATATTCATTAAATGAATATTAGCCAGACATACCACCTTTATTGATACTGAATTTTCGTATTTATTATTAATTCTTTTTCAGCTCTTTATCCAGCTTTTGATGATTACCTTGTTATGTTTCCAAACTGTAATGTACAGTAAACAGCTTCCACAGTTTCTCTTTATTCAAAAATGACTTTCCCATCTAACAGACATTGGTGGAAAATTGATGGAAAATTAATGATACTAAAAATATATTTTGTGTAGAATTCAAAAATATGTAGCTTTAGCTACACCATTTTTTTTTTTTTATCCAGGAGTCTAAATTTATCTAGATGTAAAGAGTCTTCTGTACAGAATCTAGGCAGCCAGTTCGACCATACATCAATGTGAAAGTATTTAATGCCTTCATGAATAATTATCTCTGAATTCCAAAGTGTCATCAGCTTCACAGGCTAGTTCTTATTAGACATCCATCAATCACCAGAGGAGATTATATCAATATGAAAACTTACCAAACTAATTAATATGCAGGTATTGACTGAATATTGTTTTTAGTTTTGCGGCATCACAGTATATTGCAGCTCACTACAGTTATCCAGATCCCATTTCATGCTGCTCATTGTTTGACAGACATGAAAGTCAGTTTGCGTTGACTCAAATAGTCTTCTATGTGAAATGAATTTAATAATAGTGAGTTAAATTTCACTTGTCACATTGTCACCTGTTACAGAACTTTCAATCCTATTTTGACTAATAACTGTAATCTAAGTTAGCCCTACGTAGGTGTATCAGAGTTGCTAGAAGAAAAAGTAGTCTTTCTGAAGAATCAGTTGAAGACTTAGAATAGATTAAAAAAAAAGAAATTTCATTAATTTTATGCAGTGAGCCATTAATTGCATGTATCTAAATGATGGGAATTGGAGAACTAATGGCAAAACTGACAACAGAATACTGATCACATATTTAAAAGAAAAAGTATCAAAGTACTATCACTAATTGGTACATATAGTTATACTGTCAGACTTTGTATTTATTCTCTCCAGTCACTCAGGGTATCGAGCATTACCCTTCCATTCTTACTATTACTTGCTGAAAATCACTCCTTTTCTATTTAATCATCTACATTTAGAAAACTCAGAGGAACATGGCAATTTTGCTCAAGTTGGAAACTTCTAAGCACAGGTAAGAAAAAACCCATTGTGCCAGGAATAGTTCATTGTGTCTTTCCATTGAATTGTTTTGTTTTTGTACCTACAAAACATTAATTTTGTATACTCAGTCACAAAGGGTCTCTCCCTTATGCATTTAGTTGTTATGTGCAGAGAGGTATATGCTGACATTTGTTTTTTTTTATTTTATTTTCAGTACTAAATCATAGACATGTGTGAAACTTTGATGTTGATACACTGTTTTGTTTATAAGAAGTGAAGTGCAAGTTATCCATGATTCAGCAGGAAATGAATGAGTTCTATTCAGGTATTACCAATGCATGAGAGAGCCCAATGTTCAGTAGAGTAACGATAAATGTAATTATACCAGTGAACTCAGTAAGTGCAAGTTGGTTTGACTAGGAACAGTGGGACAAAGCAATTTGTATAATTTGGTTCATTTTGTGGGAGGTGTGCATGTGTTGGGGTGGGGGGTTAGAGTCTGGTAAGTCAGGCTGGGTTTAGATCAAATGGAGGTCTGATCATTCAGTGTTTAAGTCAGAGCAGTCTTTAAATATGTGGGTTTGAGAATTGAGCTGGTACGAATCCAGGTAACTGGTACAATCGTATCCTGGGGCAAGATACTCATCCAATTGTTTCATCCAGGTTCCTGGAAATCAAGCTGGGATGCTTGCCATCTGCTGGGACAGTTGACGGTTGAACCTTCTTCACTGGATCTTCTCCTGTTAAAATAAAAGCCCTGACCTGCATTCAAAGGCATAGACCCCATTCTGCTTTATCTTATATTTCATCTGATCTTTCTCTTTTTTTGTTGTGCTATATTATATTCAGTTGTAACATTAAAATCAGTTAATGCTCAATGTAAATACAAATTTGGTACTTTTTAACTCAACTTCTAAATTCTCGAATTATTTTATTGCATATTACGTGCTTGGTATATTGACAAAATACACGAGATATTAAAATAGATAGCTTTTTAATGAAGCAATAAAAGACATGCAAGGTGTTCATATTGAAATACACATATCTTATTGTCAGTGAATGCAAATGTGTTTTTTTTTAGAAACACAGTATCTGTTTCATCAGATAAACACAATATTTTGACAATAATTTTGACATTGTTTGACTAAATTTTCCATACGTTATACTATTTTATTAAGTGCTGCTTCAGAAAAAATGAATCATGTCTTTAATACAGTAGAAAAAGAAAACCCTCCCACTGAAAACGTTACGTCCAGATGAACAGAATCAACTTTTTGGGGATTTACTTACCTGGATGATTAAGCATCCATCAAGACAAAAACCCTCCAATACAATCTCTTTTAAATAACAAATAAAATGCCCATATTTTCTTGGCATAGTTATGAAACATATTAAACGAACAGATTAAACAACTGCACCTTAATTTATAAAAGCGCTTCTCTCTTTGTCTTTTACCTTTTCATACGAAAAGTAGCATGTGGACAGTACTAAATGTTTGCAATGTGTTTATTGATTTTTATGGGCATTAATCTGTGAATGGGCATCCATTCAGAGTCTGGACAGACCAAACAATCTTTGCCATCAATCAGTCAGGCAAATAGTTCAATAGCTCATTCTTGAGAAGGTTCACAATTACTTAGCCCAGGAATAAGAAAACCCAAAACCTGCTCCTTCCCAACAGTTCTCTTCCACAGTTTATCTCACAGGTATGGAAGGCTCTTACTTGGCCTTAGGGGCACAAGTAAGCTTGCCATCTGGTTTCCACCCTCAGCCCATTTGGGCAAACAGAATGTAACCATCAGGAGCTAGAAATCCTCCATCCCTGTGTGGCCTCTGCAAATCCCACCCTGGATACATAATACAATGATTCGTTTGTCCCCCTTTGAGTCTTCTCTAGGCAACCAGCCTCCTCTTTTCCCTGAGGTGAAATAGCTGGTCCCTCCATGCAGCTACATCACTGTAACATCTGGAGAACCACTAATGCTGTCCTCCTGAGAAAGACTGAGCAAAGTAAATGTTTGGCTGACTATCACTGAATCCCAGCCAACCAGTGTACTTATCCTCTAAGGATGCTGTGTTCAAAACTGATTTTAAACAAATGTCCCCCAGAATCATTGAACCTTGTTAACCCTATCTATGTTCATGTGAACTATGAGGATTCATGATATCTTCCACATGTCTCACCTCAAGCCAGTAACAAGCTTCTGCAAAAAATGTTATATTAGAAGAATGACAGGATGTTTGCAGGACATATTAGCAGAACACAAATATGCCATACACAGAGGCAAAGTCTGATGCCCCATATTGTTATTGTAATACATTAGTAAGCATAGAATATGAATGTGGCGGACAGTATTTGCAAGACCACTGCTGTAGGAGATGTCAATGGAAAATAGGGAGTATTTCACCATGTCTCTGACCCACTGTGGGCAATGGGTAAATATCAGAAGTGCAACAGGGCAAGCTTAAAAAAATGCCTTGTTTCATGTGTCCACACATATGTCAAGATCTTTGTCTTACACTACTCTGAGACAGAATTAATTTGTGGAGTTTTTTCAAAACACCACAACTCCCATTTTATTTGTAAAGAAGAAACATGTCAGCGTGTGCAGCAGTGATGTTTTCTTAATGATTTTTGGATAACAGTGGAGCAGAGAAACAGCTTTAATTAGACTTTAGACATAGCCAAGAGATAAATTCATTATTATCTTTTGTCTTTTCATGGGATTTGTTGACAAATGTGAAAAATATCCATTTTTTTTTTTTTTAAGTGTCTGTGTATTTGTTTGTGAGGGAGATTTATCCCAGATTCATTAAAGTCAGTTTCTGATCATCATTATTGAATAGGAAATAACTGCCAGTCTTAGAATTTCTGTCCTTTGTGAAGTCAGGATTACAGATATTTACAGGATAACAGATATTAAAATACAAAGTCAGTGGGATTTATGGAAGTTAAATCTGAAATGAACCAAATTTTAATTTGCTTGCCAAAGATAATGGTAATTATGTTATTCATGCTTTAGTTAGTAAGACCTCTGGTCTGAAATGTTGGTGTCACAATTGGATGTCATGCTAAAGGCCACAAGGCTTTTGTGTGTGTGTGTGTGTGTGTGTGTGTGTGTGTGTGTGTGTGTGTTGAGGGGGTGGGGGACTTTTGGGTCTCTGTTCATGAAGTTGAACTGATTGTAAATGACATGAGCTACTTATGCAGACCATTTTTACACCCTATCTAGACTCCAATCAGTTTATCTCCCAGCCGCTCCTCACACTGACAACTTGTTCTCTTATCTCTCCAATACTCAATCTCCTGCGTCTCATGTGGCTGGAGCTAAAAAGACTAACATTAATTTACATCCAGGACACCATTCATCAGTTAACTTACTTCGTTCACCAAGCTGGATTATTGTAATGAGCAGAAAAACCAAACAAACAAACAATAAATAAATAAATAAAACATCTCTGAAAGTGATTTTTTCTCTTTTTTTCTTTTTAGAATTGCTGAAACATGTCTTTTATGATGGAAACTGTATATCCAAAAACTGGAGGATTTCCATAGGTTCATGTCAATTGTGACGCATTGCTTTTTTTTTCTTCATTAAGTTTACCATACAGCCTGTCATAAACCACCTGTCATAAAAACATAAATATGTTAGAAATCTGTCAAAAACTTGCTTATTGGTCAAATAATAAACAGAATTCATGTTTTTTATACCCAAATTTGAGCTGGCGCACTGGACTTCTCTGAGAAATTGAAACTTAATCATCTGTAACATTTAACCACTAAAACTAATTTTCTGTTCAGATATATAGATACGTGTAATTTTGATTTTTATTTAAAACAATATGCTTTACTATTTTTCTGCTTTTTTAATAGAAAAATTTAATTCAAAAATTCACAGATAATAAAAATTATTATATTTTAGTATTAAAAGTACTTCAGTTAAAGAGCTTGTGATTAACAATTACAGAAACATACAAATGATTTTACTAATTATCTACACTGTTAATTTAGGGCAGCTGTGGCACAAACCTTACAGTGGATTTTGGTCTAATAAATTTGTCAGGCACTCTGTGTACTGTATGTTCTCAATGTAAGTTCTCGATCATCCACCTAATGGCAGCCTCGAGCGCTTCAAAAGAAAACAACTGGACTTCTTTCTGGTTCATAAAAGCATTTCATCAAAGTGGCTTCATCAGTTCTAAAAAAAACTGACAGAGAGTCAAAGGTTTTTAACCCCTAATGGTGGCTGTCCCTCCTGTGTTAGTAGCAGGGTTGCTATTATCTTAAGTTTGTGTTTGTGTTGGTGGGAGTCAAAGAGTAAGCACTGGTGTGTGGGTTTTTGATGAACTTTAGTGTTGAGGCCTCTGTCCTCCTCAATAAGCACAACACATTCCAGGAATAATAACCTATTTTCCTTGGAATCCTAGTACGTGAACTTGATATTTCTTTCGACTGTGTTGATAGTTTCATTGAAAGCCTCTACCTCCTGGGTTGACTTTGACCCATGTTATCGGAACACTTGAGCGAGTGTCTTAGTGCTCACAAAGTCACTCTTCCTCTTTCAGAGTAACAGCACTAAGTCACTTTATTTCCCAATTCTTCCATATAAAGGTTGTCTACAGTGGACAACACTGGTGAACGCATGGCACATCCATGCTTTTTGCTTTTGGTATTTGAAATAGGAACGTAAGGCTGGGGTCTAGCAGCACACAAATGTGATCAAGGATACTGCTCTATAAGCAGCTTTATGCTGTAGTCATTTTCTGACAGTATCAACTGCAACAGTTACTCAACTCTAAACCAGTTGAGTAGAAAAGAATGGCGCACCTTTCTTTGCCAGCTGGTAATAAGATGATCCTTTGGTCAATAGGATGGAATAGCATTCTTTTCCTGAATGTTGAGGTTGGAAGGAGATAGTTTCACACTAGC
>VVHJ01017814.1:21751-38208 GCA_015107715.1 Tylochromis polylepis
AAAAAAAAAAAAAAAAAAAAAATTATTTTTTTTATTTTTAAAAAAAAAAAAAAAAAAATCTACATGCCAGGTGGATATAATAAAAACAAAGAAATCAAACATGTAAAAAAAAGTGCCGATCATTGGCAGGAGGCGATAAATAGTAAAATGATCTACACCTTTTGTGAAGTGAAGTTCTGAACTTGAATCTTTTTATTGGAAAAAAGGACAAAGATGTGGTGGTAAAGTAGAAAGTGCACCTCAGTCAGAAACACCTGTTTTCTCCTGCTAACACATAGCATGTGCAAAGAATCAACCCAAGGTTGATTTTCAGATAAACATTTCTATTGATACCTGTTTTTAAAGCAACATTTACTACAACATTTTCTCTGAGAAATGTTCTTTGGGCTGGTTTTCAACTGTTCTATCAGCCTTGTGTTGACACTTAAACATCAAAAGAAAGCTCTTGTTTGTGTCCTCATTATGACAGGGATTTATGTCAGTGCGTGGGACTGTAGCCTAAAGTTTATATTGATAAGTTATAAAAGATTGATTTCAACTGGATGATTTTTTTTTTAAATCAGAAGACAGTGACCTGCACCTGGAAACAATGCTAAAGAGAGTGCTGGGAATAAACCAAACCAAAATAGGGACTGTGTTGCATCTCTTTAGGGGGTAGTTTCTAACTTTATCTTTTAGCTTATTTTGTGCTGGATTTATTAACACTTGTTTGCTCTACAACCACTAGATTGTTGATATGAGAGCTTGTGAGACAAAACACAAACAACATCAACAATAAAAAGCAATGAGCTAAAAGAGGCAAAAATATACATAGAAGAGGTGATTGACAATGCTCTGTGGGTCCATACAAGCAAACACTTGTACACATCACACTGATGCAGCTTCTATGAGGCAGAACAAATACAACTACAGTTTCTCAAAGCTGAAAGTTTAATTTTTCTACCCCATTATCCAAAATATTCTATTTTCCTCTGGGCTACCCTCAAATCTGATGATTTGGGAGAAAAAGTTTGCCTCAGATCCAGTTTGCATGTCACGCCTGGACAAAACTTGGCAGAGCTGATTGAGGAACACATTTGCATTTGGCCGACCAAATCAGTATTTTTATAGACCTCTTTCACAATTACATATTCTCAGTGTTAATGTTACTTTCAGATGGAATTAGTTCTTTATGTGCTCTGATGCTTGTAAGTCCATTAATTTAGTTTTATTGCCGCTAAATTAGATTCACTTACTCCCTCTGGCAAGGAAGTGGAATGTGCATAAAAATAACTTATACCCCTAAACATTTGTTCTCAAAATATTCAGCTCAAGTGCACTGTAGGTAGGCCACCTGCATGTCAATAACCTTCAAAACTCCTTCGTGTTTTTGACATTTATTATATGAACTGAATTGCTCGCTTTCTCTTTTTTCTTCTTTTTTTTCCGTTTGCGTCTTTAAAACAGTCACAGGCTGTCTCTTGCCAAGCTAGGACATCATGTCTCACCGCCCACTCAACTTTCTGAGGGAATGTTTCCTCTAAGGATCTGGCATCAAGATAATGATAATATTGTCACCTTCACCCACCACAGTCGGTGCAGATGGTGCTCTTTCCTTTTCATCCTTTAACATTATGCTTTAGTGCCACTATTAAGGCATTATGAGTTTGCAGTAGTGTTTTCTTTCTGCTGGAGAAAGGACTGTGACTCTCAGGGTCACTTTGGGAATTGTTTGGTGTGTGTGGTGAACTATGAAGTACATTTTCAAAGAGCAATGCAGATTGTTCTGGAGCCAGAAGTATGCCGAGGAGAAACTACATGACAGCGAAAAACAAGCAAAGGAGAACAAGCTGGTGAGAATATTTTGAGACTCGAAATCACAGAACACCTGCCTTTGGAGAAGAGAAATGCTGCTGTTTGAAAGTTGAAAGGGCATCATGTAAAGAATTTAACGTAAACCTTTGAGTTTGAATATGCAACAAACTCTTCTTTTGATATGACAAAGAAGCTATGGACCACAGTTTTGGGAAATAAAAGCTGATTAGAATCTTGAAGGTATAATAATGACTAATAATGTCAGTAATATTATGTAGATACTAGGCTACACTAAGGCCAGAGAACATACCTGTCATCTTTACATATCTTTATGTCTAAAACGATGAACAAATTATGAATAAAATACGTTGTTTCTTTGTAAACCCCAAACCAAGTGCACTAAACGATGGTAGTGCACAGTATGTAATTCTGTTAATTAGACTATAAATATTAATGTTCAGGGTTTTTGCCAGAAGAGTTGTTAAGCCAGACAGCTACCCATCCACCTGCTGTAACACAAATTGTGCAGCCCCAATGGCGGAAAAGTGTTACCTAGGTGCAAGGCTTGCTACATTTGTAAAAATACAAAGAGACTAGGGACTTCATTTTCTACTCCTGGCTTGAAGACAATGTAGTGTAGGGGATACCAGCAAAAGAACAGTGAATCACAATTAACCTCCTTCACATACAGCAATGAATAATCTAATTAGTGGATATGCAGTAAATGAACAGTTATCATTAGTTATTTTTCACCTACATAAATATAGCAGTAATGCTACGCATAATAAGGTAGGATACATAACTGACTTAACCTTATTGGCCATACAATAAAAACCTTGACCGTTAATCCTTTCGAACTATACCACTAAATAGTATTACCAAATTGGGCAGCTGTTTTTCATGCCAAATCCCTGAGTACTCCAGTCTGTGTGTCAAAGTATGTACTAAGCCTCAAGTTGGTCCTGATGCATCTGAGTGAGCGTGTGTCAAAAAACTGTTGTATGAATGTGCAAGTAAAAAGGGGAATAAGGCTTTTTATAGTCCTTTTCTGCTCTGAGTAGAAAAGGATGATAAAAGTGCCAATCCATTTACCACATACTTGGAGGTATTGTAAAGTTGCTGTAAGTGGTCAGACATTTGTGTCTGAAAGGTGTATCACTAATGGTCTAGGAAAGGTAAATAGGTAGAAGACACAGACAAGACATTTAACATGTTTTTCACTAACAAGCAAAAACTTTTGTTAATTTACATGAAAAAAGACAAAATCAAAGTGATCAAAGTTAGAAATGTTACTGTATCTTCTAAACTGTTACTCAAGAAAAAAAAAAGCCTCTTTATATGTTCCTTTTCATGAAACTTTAAGCAGTCATGAAAAGAATGCTCAGCTCAGCTTTTTCTCAACCTTCGTTCAAGAAGGCTGGAAAGCTGTTTTCTTTGAGGACCTTTACAATGTAGCTTTCAGGGCTCTTAAGCTGTGAGTTCATTCAAATGGACCAATTCTGTCGAACCTTGGAACAGCATGCAGCATATACTGGAACTTAATTAAATATCACTGCAGCTTGTTGCCCCTCAGAGTTGAGCTGTGGTGGAGGATCAAGTTATTGCTCTCAGAGCCTAGAGGAGAGCGCACCTTAATGTTTCATACAGTCTGAACAGTTTTGTGGTGAGGTAGTTGACATCTTACTTGATGTCTTATTTTATTATTATTTTCTTTTTGTTAAAAGTTATAGTTTTTAAAATGGTTATTCGTTATAACTGTAATGTGCAATATTTTATACAAGCTACTACACTTTTCATAGTTATGACAAATAGTAAAATAAAAGAAATGTTAAGACTTTTTCCATGTCAATGCTTCCTCAACACATCAGAATCAAATCGCTGTGGATATCAGCGGTGAGATGACTGCGTGTGTTGCGACTAAGACCAAGACTCTTGTCTGACTCTTGTAAGCATGACAGACAGAAACACCATATCATCATGTCTCAAGTATCAAAGGACTGCTATCAGTAAGCTCCTGTTTGAATATCTCATGATCAGGTTGGAGAGAGTCCTTATCACCAAAACAGATTAAAAATCATAATTTGAAAGGTTTTTTGTGCTGCAAAACACATCACAGCAAAATCTTTATGATAATAATAAAAATATCTACGTTTAATATAAGATACCAGCGCACACTTAAAAGCATTTGGTTTACTAACCACCTACCCTCAGCTCTCATGAACACTTCCTTAAAGCTATTTTTTTTTCAACAGGTTTTACATTTCTTACACTTACACTGATGTGACTTTGTTTCTCTCCTTTTTGATAGATAGGCAGACAGACAGACAGACAAACAGATAGATAGATAGATAGATAAGAGGGTTGCGTTGCTTCCTCGGGTTGGGGACCTGAGTGATAACGACTGGACTTTAAATTTGGTGAAGACGTTTCACCTCTTATCCAAGAGAGTTCCTCAGTTCTAAAACCAAAAGGCTGACTGATTTTTATTTTTTTTCATGAATTAACAGTGGCTAGTTTTAGAAATTTGCAATCAGATCTTAGTTTCTTCTAGCCCATGACCCTGTTGCTGGTTCACCACTGTTCCTTCCTTGGACCACTTTTGATAAATACTGACCACTGCAGACCTAGAATACCCCACAAGAGCTGCAGTTTTGGAGATGTTCTGACCCAGTCATCTAGCTGTCACAGTTTGGTTCTTTCAAACTGCAAAATCCCTATACTTGCCCGTTTTCCCTGCTGCTAACACATCAGCTTGAAAGACAAAATCTTCTTCATACAGCCCCCTACTGACAGGTGCCACGATGAAGAGATAATCAGTGTTATTCACTTAACCTGTCAGTGGTCATTATATTATGCCTGATCGGTGTAACTGCTTGAATTAGGTTAATTTGCCAATAAAGAAGTGCTACAAAAGTAATAAGGAGACTGGTGTGATTTATGGGTGATCAAAGCCCAAGTTAAGGGTTTTGTGATCCCAGATTTGGATGCAGCCATAAATAAATAATAGGTTAGCTTCATAAAGTTAGCATAACTGATTTTTTTAACCGTTTACCAACAAATTAAACTTATATCAACAGTTTCTGTTTTTCAAATCATAAATACTACTTTATTAATAGCTTGTACATTGCAATGCCAGCTGCAGTTACCATATTTAAATATGTATCTCATTTTGGAGTGATTCAACGGCCACTCATGGTACTTGAGAACAGAAGTTACACGTAATCATACATTCATGCAATGCTTTATTTTGAACACTTCAAGCATTTCATCTGGGTCACATCTAGAGTATGGCCAGTTTAGAATCACCAGTTCATCTAAAATGCATGTTTTTGAAATGTGGGAGCCAAACACATTATATTTATAATAAATGCTAAAGGCATAAAACTGTGGACATGCAAAGCCATCACTTTACTTTGCTCTTCCTTAGAGATACAGTAGCTTTTCCACTGTTTTTGACTTTGTTTTTCTTTATCTTGATAGAAGCATTATAATGACAGTCAGATGCATGAAAAAATTAGATTCACACTTGATTCCCTATTGTCTCTTGGAGCTGCTTGTTGAAAACATATCACTTTTATGTTAAACGAAATAGAAGTGGCTACATGGAGTAAGAGAACATTACACACAGGAGTTACTTTGATTGTTGTAATGCATGGATAATTTCAAGCCAAATAACTAGGCAGAAAAATAATGATAAAAGTAAAATACCAGACAGTCTGGTGCATGTTGGGGCTTACGCTATGTTCTATTAAATGTTGGAAAGGATAAATTCCCTGCTGCTATCGTATAATTACAGTATTAGTATGTTACAGGAGTTCAGACATGAGGAAACAAATGCATGAAGCATTTTATGCTTGTGAGATTTCATCTAACTAGCAAATATATATTCTTGCCATGCAATGTTACCTTGTGTCAGGGTTATATCAGCGTGTTTTTGCAAGTTCTCATCATCCACTGATCTATTCTTTATACCAGTGCAGTCCGTTATATAAGTAAAGCAATGCTAAAATTCATATATTGAGTAATTTAGCACACATTATCATTTGGCTGCATAGCTAAAAGTACTGCATTTTTAATTTTTTAAGCCACCTTAAACTTAAAAAGCTTTAAGTGGTGCGAGATTTGACAATTTTTAAAACTTGTGGTTGAAAAAATGTATTTAGTTGTAACTTTTATCCTTTTGCTGTTCTAGCAGAAAGAAGTAGCTGACACATGTAGCATAAAAGCATCACTGCCGTCTAAATGTGGGGGAAACTTGTGCTTTCATCATATGAAATAGTTGCACGCACACACACACTGTAGTGTGTGTGTGTGTGTGTGTGTGTGTGTTGGGGTCAGAACTGCAAACTGCACTAAGTACAAAGCACCTAAAGGATCTGGAGTGTGAGGCTTTTATTTCATGGCTTGGAGTAAGACATAAACCCCGCAAATTACAACAGACTACAAACCACAGGGAGAAACACCTGAGATATCAGGCTTTGATGCTGTGTCTTTCCCAATGCATCAAACATCAATGCATGAGAATAAATCTAAAGCCTAGAAGAGATCTTAAACCCAGAAATTTTCTCCTTATCACTACTGACTATTGCACATATTGCTGCATTTCTAAAATAAATAAAACAATGGCTCATCCACACAGAGAAAAGAATTCTGGAGACTGGTTGCTTTTCACTCATTTTCAAACTAGTCAGTCAGCATCTGACCATTTTATTTGTTAAGCCACTTAACACTGACCTATGAATCATTTCAGCATAATAAAAGACACCTAACTCAAGGTCTTAACCAGTGTGATGTTTACACTTAACAGAAAACTGTCATGTTGGCTAAATGAAGACTCTGAATTCAGACTCAATACAATGAAGGTGTATATACTTTAAAAGGTTTAATGGGAGACAACAAGTTATTTACCGAGGACGGAAGCAGAGCTTGAGTAATGGTTAATTCAGTGATGGACTGCTGGAAGCTCCGTGGAGGGAAAAAGAGGGTAATCTAAGGCTGACATTAATGAGAACAATCTTACTTGTGAATGGGAGTGGTTGGATCCAGGAAGGGGTTTTCTGAGGTCAGGTAGAATCCAGAGGCTAAGAGTGCCTGCGGTGGAGAGTGGGTAAGCGGGTGAGTGTTCCAGGTGAGTCCTTCTCTTTCAGGTACCAACAGAATTGAAGCTGAAGGCAGCGCAGAACTCCTCAGAGCAGCACACAGAGGAGGGGAGTAAGAATCCAAATGGGGAAGAATCACTAAAACAGATGCAGCAACAAGATTAATTCTTAGGGAATTCAAATCTTTAGTGCAGAGAACCTGATTACCGCTGTTGAGGTGAAGATGATCGGGTGGAGATCTGCTGTCCATCCAACCTTGAAATACTGCACGGCTGACTGCATTAACTCAGAGCATAGCATACATATAAAGGAATGGCTCAAGACTTTTGCATAGGATTATATATCATGTTAAATCTCACAATATTGAAGTTCAGGGCTGCAGTAGGTGTAAAAATTAATTTGTTACTATCTCCTCTGATATGGAACTATTCCAGCAATGAGTGTTTCTGATCATGCAATCATGTTAAAAACTTTGTTGTAATTTTGTTAATATATTTGTATATATATTCATAGAACAGAAATATTATGGGAGGTGTTGAATAGTTAGTGATTTCTAACTGGTAAATTAAAAAAGTTTGTGTGTTTTTATTGATTAATATTAATATTTGATTCATTTGTATGCTAAATGTTTTTCAACCCTGAAAATATCATGTTGCTATCTCCTGCACTTATGAAGTTGCGAGGGTTCCAAAATGTTGGAAAAAATAACTCAAATTAATAGACTCAAAATTTTGAAACACACAATGTATTCTTCATGGGTCTGTAACTAGCTAAAAATAAATAAATATATAATAATAATCAGAATTGTATGAATATAAAATGTTGCAAGCTTTTATTAAATACAAGTATTTGTGGATTGCTGTAGATCATTCTGAGTGGTTCAGGTGGGAGGCACCGACCGATTTATTTCATGGAATAAAACTGTGGTTTTTGAAACTGGCAATCAGTTCTTAGTTTCTTCAAGTATTCTCGGGGTATCACTATAGCTGTGTGAATAAGGTTCATTTGCCAGTAAAGAAGTGCTGCAAAAGTAGTAAGGAAACTGGTGTTGATTGTGGGTGCACCGATTAAGGGTTTTGTCATAGCAGATTTGACTATAGACATAAATTGATAAATTAAGAAGTAAGCTTCATAAAGTTAATACTAAACAATATTTAAATAATTTACCAATTGTATAATTATGATTCTACTATTCAAATTAAAAAAGTCTGTTTTATTGATAGCAGTGCCAAGAGCAGTTGTCAGTAACATTAATGATATCAGTGTCCTAGTCAGGTGACCTTTACAATTAAGAAGTAACAGTAACGTATTGCAAAATTATCTGGCTTTATTTTGTAACACTTATTTAAATATGTGTCTCACTTTTGGAATGATTCTTTTAAAAAAAAATGAATTGGAAATGTGGCATTTAAGCCCCTTTTCCATTGTACCTACTCGGCTTGACCAACATGTTCTCATCCCAAAACGTAACACACCGACGCTTTTGACAAATCGTCAGCATGTTGCGCTTTCGGCCACCCAACACGTCTCTATGTTAAGCGTTCGAAAACATGAGAACTGTTTGGAATCAATCTACATATGTACATTTTTAAATTTTTCTTTACTTTCTCATCATGAATCGCTTTGGAAAACACTATCTGACATGATTAAGGTTGTGGTTAACATTAGGATTAAGGTTGTGGTTAGGGTTAGGGCTGGAATACACGGCTGGATTGTGTGTTACCGCTGGGAGCGTCATTCTCATGGATTCCATCCACAATCCGGAGCGTATCATAGGGACGCGGACAGTTACCTTTCGCGTAACATTTGACGCCTTGGGACGTGACAAAACGTTGCTATGTTACGCCTCGGGAGTGAGAACGGTCTCGATTGACTCACCACGGAGTTTTTGGACTTTTCCATTTGGTCATAGTATCTGGTACCAGGTACTTCTTTTAGCACCTGCTCGGCTGGGGTTCCAAGCGATCTGAGCAGGTAATAAAAAGTGACGTCGTCACACTGCATGCCACTGATTGGCTGCTCAGTGGCGTCACTCGATGAGTCATGAGAGCATCTTGGTCATGAAACTCAAAAGCGCCATTTTTGAAACTTGGCAACGAGGGAAATGGACACAACAAAACAACGCCCAAGTCTGACGAAAAGCCACAGACTTATTTTCTGACTGTATAAAATTTTTGCCGCCCGATGTGATAACAGAAAAATCATGTTAGTAACCCCCTATAAAGGCTTAATAAATCTGATAGACTCATTATAGATGGCACTATATTAGTTATTGCAGTGCCATTTAGAAAGCCAAAAAGCATCTATGTACACAAGTACACCATGTACAGACCACACATAAAAATGTATTTTATTTAGTGTATTAACAAATCGTATTATACATTTTATAGACAGTGTTTTTGTAACTTTTGCTTCACAAACAACAGCATTATAAAAATAAAAGCACATGTAACATATATTGTGACCATGATACATTGTTTGTCAGCAAATCCGGAGTAATACAGCATTTATTTATTCACTTTGTTTATGGCAATGACTATTTTCTTACAAAAATGTGAAGTAGAGCTTAAAAAAAGGAGTAATTTTATCATGATATGAAAAGCTAAAAAGAACAAGGTACCCATCATATTCCACATATTCCAGCCAAAGAAGGAGGACTGTGATATTAAAACAATTACTTATGTTGGGCTTTTTTTAGAAAGCAAATGTAGCGAGGAACATGCTGGTGTTGAAATGAAATGTGTGAGATGACTACATTGCTTGGGTAATATTTTATCAGCAAAAGCCTTTTGTTTACGTATGTGAGCAATTCAGATTTGTGCAACCTACAAACATCAGCACACTGGCAAAATATCAGTGATGGCAAATATTTAAATTCATATTAATAACTATTAAAGTTATTGTTTTCATCAGGAGAGAAAAAAATCAAACAATGAGGCAAGTATGGTGAAATCCTCCTTATTATTTCTATGACGTAATACAAATTTATACCAAAAGCTGACATAAGAATCTCAAATGCACTTTTGAGACCCATGACAACAAATAACATGTCCCCCAAATGTCCCTTGCACTGCTCCAGAATTGCTCTTAACTATCGTCAGAATTGTGTGGTGACTGCTCTTCCATCTGTGTGCCTGGCCTGATGCCCACTTCTTAGCTACATAATTTGGTTGTTTCGTATTCCATCGTGTTTGGCTGCTTGGCACTGAAAGTCTGCAGCGCTGCCTGGATCCTGGCAACGTCTGTAGTGGACAGTTTGAGCCGGTGCCGCAGCAGACAGGAGAACAGGTCCAGTGGCTGAGCTCCTGGTGGGGAAAGCCTGTTGACCCGATCCCGGATCTCCAGCAGCTGCAGCAGGGCTGAGTCCTGCGATCCCTGAGTATATGGGTAGTCCAGCTGTAAAATCAAGTCCTGGATCGCTTCCGGGTCAAAGTGCATACTATAGCCGTACACCTGGATGCTGTTGATCTTCATGTAGCCTAGATTTCGTCCCGGTTCCAGGTACTCCAAGGGTTCATAATATACAGTTCCATTCCCATTAGTTGAGGGGCCCCTGATCCGACTCCGCAGATAAAAATGGACTGTCTCAAAAAATGTTTTCCACTTGTTGCCTAAAGTCAGAGTCCAATTATAACAGTCATAAGGAAGGTCTAATTTAGTCCTCTCCCAGTCTGGATAGTTGTTCTGGTCAATGGGCATGATCCAGCTCTCTGAGTGGCTCCCGCCAAACGGATTGATATAAACAGACAGCATGGGGTCCAGAGTGCTGTTCTTGGTAAGGCAGATCTGTAGAGACATCCCCAGGAGCATGTGGACATGGTTTGACTTGTATTTGTTACTTTTCAGTGTCAGCAGCATTCTCTTCCTCCATGATGGGTCAAACCAATTATTCAGCCTGACGTCGTTGCTTACGAAGATGCCGTGAATGCTAATGCGGTTGTCACGTTTCTGGAGAAGATAGCGCAGTTCCATGTCTTGCAGGTCAGTCTCAAAGCCTATGTAGTGGTCAGTGGAGTCTGGCACTTCGTTGCGGCACACACCCTGGCTCAGCATGTAACCCTGGTTGCAGGTGGCGCAGCGGGAGCGATTCTCATAGGAGCATGACGCACAGGAGGTGCCCTCCCCCACTGTGCATGGGATCAAGCCCTGGCAGGGAGGATGCTCATAGGGGCAGGAGCAGCTCCGGGTTTCCTCCAGGTAAGAGCCGATATGATTGTTTTCGCTGCAGTACATGATGGAGAGGATGTAGTTCAGCCAGTAGCTAAAGGGCCTGCGACAGAGACAGAGCAGTGAGTAAGATTCATTGTTGATACACAGTACATAACACAGGTAAGAATCATGTGGCTTAAAACTTTAATTTCATTATTTCTAAACAGAACAATAAAAAAAAAAATATTTTGATGAGGTATCACAGGCATTCTCTGTATGGAGAATTTACAACCACGTTCATTTATGAGCTAAAATCAGAGTTATAATATGTTTTGTTTCAGCGCTCGCATGTTTTCAAACTTGTCAGGTGCTTTCTCTTTTGTTGGGTGTTGAGATTGTACTTTATCGTCAAATATAATATTTATAAAAATGTTCCTGATTGTTCACATCAGCTGGTGAGCTGAGTAATAAAGTAATTATTAGACGGTCATACAATTTTGAGTAATTTGCCATTTCATTAGCATTCACACACACACGCACACACACTGTATTTTCATTTTTAAGAGTTACAGTGCATATTTCTATTCATTGTGGTAGTTGTTACATCTTAACATCTATAAAGAAAGACAAAGATGACTCAAGATGGGAAAAGTCCCCCACCCCCCCCCCCCCCCCGCACACACACACACACACACACACTTGTTGAGCTTTCTTTTCAGGTTAATTTGGACGATTTTTTAAATACAAGTTGAAAAATAATTATTTTTAACTTTGATAAATCCCTTTTTGTTTCTTGGGTTATGAAAACAAAAAAGATTTTAATTAGCATTAAAGAGCATAAATGTGGACTATCAACTGTTTCTGATAAGCTGGTAGAAAGATCCCATTGATTTGTTGTAGATTCAACATTTCTTTTTCTTTGTTTGTTTTTTGTTTTGTTTTGTTTTGCTTTGCTTTTTAATCCTGGGACCTAGAAAGCAAAGGCCAACCTAAGTATTGCATCCTGATGACCATGAAGAGAGCGAGGAGGAGGAAAATTAGATTACAGAGTTTGGGTGCTCTGTAAGAGCAAGAATCTCAAGAGTTTCAAAGCAGGCCAAGACTCAAGTTAAGCGTAAAGGTGTAACAGTCAGTACCTTAAACTCTAAAGCTGCTACCCACGAGTCACTAAAATGTTTGGTCCACTCCTTTCAGTACAGACACACATGTGGTTGCTGTATCTGATACCATCAAATGTGATATTTTTAAAAAAAGAGGTTTGATCTCTGGGCTGGCTGGGTGACTGTCCCGGTACACCGTGTCTGTGACACAACCGCAGAGGAAAACACTGATTGGCGTTTTGAGACATGTGAAGTTAAAGACACAAGCAACCATTGTTCATTGTCTTCCTGGGGCCAGAGCAGGTGACAATGAAGGGTCTGTGAAACTCCTGTCTGAGGATAAATGAGGATTTCAGTAAATTATAATTTGTGTCAGCATTGATGACACCTGGAAAATGATGACACCAATAGAAAATGATGTAATTTTCTTATGAACTGCAGTTTTTTTTCCCCAAGGCCTAACACAAAACTCCACTGGTGCTATTGAAAAGTAATGTTTGACTTTGTGCCTTTCAGTGTCATTCCTGGGACACTTCAAACTTTGATAAAAATAGATTTCCTGTGGTTTGAAAACTCGTTTGTTTGTTTTTTCATTTACAATTCTGAGGTGTACAGCTATAAAAGTGTGTAAAAACACACAAAAAAGATTCCTAAAATCTTTGTTGTTTATTGCACTTTTTAGCAATGTATTTAGTTACTTTAGACTGCAGAAATTACTACATTATGTCTTTTGGTTTTTTATCTAGCTATATTCTAAACACCAGCTATGTGTTATAAATTTTGGACATCTACTAGAATAAAAATAAACTCAGATCAACATCTGATTTTTGTGTTTGTTGTTTTTCTTGTTGTTGTCAATAAGCAGATGATGTTGATGTTCAGTCATATAATAACTATTAAGCTTAACTTTAAAAGTCTTATTGGAATCTATGAAACACATGGTACAGACTTCTGGATGCTTTAGGAGAATTAATAATTATTAATAATTATTTCAGTACAGTGGTGTACACTTCTTTAACAGCTTGTGCTTTCATCTTTGCTCGTTCCTACTTGGGAAGGCCTCACGAGTCCAGATTTCTGAGGACAGGACAGTTCATGTTGGCGTTATGGCTGGCCCTCGGAGGTCTGTGCCCCCTCAGCTGAATTCTATGATACTCCTAAACTATTATAACTATAATAAGATAACTAATTCATACAATTCTTCCCTAATAAAAAATGTAAATGCTCATATTGGTGATAAGTTTTTGCAGCGTGAGCTGTTTAATTCAAAGTAGCGTCTGCAGCAATCGTGGTAACAATGGAAACTGAGCTGATGGACCGATGCAAGTCAGACTTTGGTAGGTACCCCTCATGTCTCTTTGAAACTAAAACGCGCTCATTCGTCAGCCTGCACAGCTAAGTGTGGCCCTGCTGGAAAACCGCAAAAACAAATGGAAGCATGTTGAGGACGATGTGCGCTCGCAGTCAGCTGTCCTAGCGAGTTTACTGATTCTTTTCTGCACCAAGAGAAAATATCTCTCCTGCTTGTCTCCTGCTTTGCTTATGCAATCAAAATTTTTATAAATGTGACTACATTTCTCTGAGTGCAGTGCACGTATGGTTGTAATTATGCATAGCATGTGTGAGTGTAAGCACATTTTTTTCACTGGAATAACAAAGTGGCTCAAGCCGAATGCTGCCTTTTCAAAGCTGCCCGTCCAGCTCTGTCTGAGGCCGGTACTACAAAGGTGGATTTTGTTTATTTAGGTAACTTCAGAATTAATCCTGTGTTTTCTGTACTACAAAGGTGGTTCCCTTCTAACTGGGGTAGATCGCCATGGTAACTAATGCAGCGAACCACCTAATCAGGTTACGATCCAGATTAGAGATCAACAGGTATGAAGTCAAAGCTTGCTGACCAATCAGATCTTCAGAAAATAGCTGATCTGCCTCAAATGAGCATAGACTGTATGATGCATTTAGTTCATTCATTTTGGCACTCGAGGTCTTCCATACTCCCTTTGCTACTCTTTTCATGTATTCAGTAGTTTAAGCTTTCTAAACATCTTAGTCAGATCATTCATGTACAGTTTTTAATTTTAATTAATCCACTTATTTTCCATAATCATCACCACCATCATTATTTTTCATATTCCTTGAAATGGTTAAATAACACTTTTCCTTGTACATATTAAATACGAAAGACAACAAGGCAGTTTCTTATACTTGGAGCTACTTTGTTATCCTGACTCTTCTTTAGATATATCACAGTTACACACTGCTACTTTTGCACAGTGTAACATTGAACGGTTTTAAGGTGGTGCATTTGTAAATATTTTGGCAGGTTAAAGGCTGAAAAAGTGTGCCTAAAATTGTTCATGTGAATATTGTCTTTGTATTTGCTGATTATATAAAGTCATATCCACGAGTACACCAAACCAATTTTATATTATTAACAATAAATAAAGTCTTATTAACTTATTTATAGCCAAATGTTTTTGTGACAAAACTACAAAGATCTTATTACCTTTGTAGTTTTGTCACAAAAACATTAGGCTACTTGACCCTTTCCAGCTGATCAGTGCATTTGTGAAAAAACTGGGACAACATAGGAAAAAATAAAAATCCTACAGCATTATGAAATAAAACAAGATACAGGTATTATTGCTTTTGAGATATGCAAACATCCCACATGCCAATTGCATTTTACTAGTAACACAATCCATACTACACTCCATGCACAAATCTTTCATCTGACTGATAGATGTCCAGCTGCGTACAGTAATTAAAGCCAAGTCTGAAACACTGGTCACAGCAGTGGTTGGTTTCTTTTAATGTGATGTATGCGTTCAATATTCGTCTTCAGTCCAATATTGCTCTTCATTTTAAACATTTCTCTTCAGACTCACTGAGTGCAAATTAGACACTTGAGGCTTTTCATATTTACTGTTATGAATGTTATTATTGACGGCATTTTCAGTATCTTTTAAAATAGTTACCTTTATGCAACGTGATAGGTTGACATTATCAATTTATGTAGAAGTAAAAAACATCCGTGTAAGTTATCAGGCTTACTATCAGACAGAGTGTACTGTTTTTAATTAATAGTAAGTAAGTCTGTTTAATGGCAAAAGTTTCAGAAAAATAATCAACTTAAAAAGATGTTAATCTCAGTTATTTCCACCTTTCCAGTTTTTCCATTCAGTATGAAATATTTGCATAAACTTTGTCATTTTTTCTAACAAAATGCAACAAAGGTTCTAGTTTTCATCTTCACTTACCATCACAAAATGGATTTGCCTACTGCCATTAACATGTAAATTATTATTACATAGAGAAGATACTTTTAATGGTTTTGGAATATGCAAAGAAACTGTCCATTCATGCACGTCTTCGTGCACAAGTACAAATAAACATAAAGAACAGGTACAGAAGCCCTGCAGTCCAGTTTGGAGAGCAGCAGTCAAAAGGTAAAGAAGAAACACTACTGGGAAGGTGAGTGACTGTTTTTGTGTTTAGTAGCACTTCAAAAGTTTCTCACTAGATGTTGGTAACAACCCATCCAATCCACACATCTAAAGAAAGCAACCCATAGATGTCTGTAAATTAAGTTATGTGTAATAATGAGAAAAGACACATGGGGAAAAAAGTACTGAACACGCTTAGTGAAATGTATTTAATGCTTTGTACAAAAGCCAAACAGTCTTCAAATCCTGAAGGTTCTGTGGGCCCTTCTATGGACTCTGAGCTTTAGTTCTTTCTATAAATTCTCAGTTGGATTCAAGTCCGGTGATTGGCTGGGCCATTCTAGCAGCTTCATTTTCTTTCTGTGTTTTTGATCATTGTCTTGCTGAAATGTCCACCCTCGTTTTATCTTCATCACCCTGGTAGATGCAGATTTTTATCAAAAATGTCTCAGTGCATTTTTACATTCATCCTTCCTTCAATTATATGAAGCGTGCCACTGTCACATGCTGAGTAACAGCTTCACACCATGATGTTCCCACCTCCAAACTCCACTGTTGGTGTTTTTGGGATAATATGCAGTGGCTAGACTTAACAGTTGCTTTTGAAATGGTGGATCACAATACTTCACAATACACAATCACAATACTATCTCGCTTGGAACACTGTGTAGGCATTAGTGGTACTTCTCCACAGTGGTTTAGGTCTTACCTGGCTGAGAGAATGTTTTGTGTCAGTCTTTCGGATTTTAGATCCTCCTCAGCTCTAGGCTCATGTGGAGTGTAACAGGTATCAATACTTGGACCTCTGCTTTTCTCTCTATATCTCCTGTTGCTTTATTTTAGAAGGCACAAAATTGCTTTCTTTTTCT
>VVHJ01017820.1:2819-16050 GCA_015107715.1 Tylochromis polylepis
TCTTTTTGATAAACCATATAATTAGGTCTGGATCAGGTGACCCTGAATCCTCCCTTAGTTATGCTGCAATAGGTCTAGGCTGCTGGGGGATTCCCATGATGCACTGAGTGTTTCTTCTTCACTCACCTTTCTCCCTCACTATGTATTTATACACTTCACTGCATTTAAGCATAAGTTATTATTGATCTCTGGCTCTCTTCCACAGCATGTCTTTTGTCCTCCCCTGACCCCAACTGGTCGCGGCAGATGGCCACCCCTCCCTGAGCCTGGTTCTGCTACATGTTTCTTCCTGTTAAATGGGAGTTTTTCCTTCCCACTTTTGCCAAAGTGTTTGCTCATAAATGGTCATATGATTGTTGGGTTTTCCTCTGTTTTCTTTGTATGTATTATTGTAGTGTCTTTACCTTACATTATAAAGTGCCTTGAGGCAACTGTTGTTGTGATTTGGCGCTGTATAAATAAAACTGAATTTAATTGAAAATATATAAAATGATTTATTAAATTAGGAATTTATATTAGATGCCTGAGTTAGCTTTTGTTGCTTGATGTTTTTCGTGGCTGGGGGAAAAAAATTCACAAGCAGGAGCATGAAGAAATGCAGTAGCATACATGGACGTGGAGCCACACATATGAAACATGCTGCAGAGACAGCCATCATTGGCTTTGAGGTATGAACCCTGAGTTGGTTAGTGTGTTTCACCACACCAGACGGTCATAACATGGTTCTATGTGTGTACACCAAACCAAAAAAAAAAAGAAGAAAAAGCTGTGAGATGCCAAATTGACTCTAAACCCACAGGTAGCAGGACTTTGCTATTGTTGATGTATTAAATTTTGAGCTATAATAATAAATAAATGAAGAAGAATCAGTCCCTTCATCAGCAGTATGAGCTGCTGGCATCTAAACATTGTTTTGTTAATAGTTTACTTTTATTTTATTATTTATTTATTTTGTTGCTGCTCCCTAAATTCATCTTTCTAGAGTGATAAACAGAAAAAAGGTGTAACTGTTTTTTATTCCAGACAGGATTTTGCTGCAAATTGAAACAAAAGTGATTCAGATGTACTGTACACCAAAATATAACAGGTTTTCCTTTTGGCTCACCAGGTTTTGAGAATTTTTGCAGTTTTATAATCTGTCTTATTGACAGATAACATTTTTTTTACATTACATACATATATGTATTACATATGCATCCCTTCTTTTGACTCTGCCTTAGCCAAGTAGTTTAAGACGTGAGATAAAATAATGAATAATGAATGAATCAATAGCAAAAAAAAATGTTGTCAACTGTTAATTGGATGTTAATTATGGATGTAATTTGTTTTATATCAGAACAAAATGCAACACTCACCATTTGTCTCAATTGTGACTGAAACACTGTCCTCTGTAAAGAAAACTGGGTCACCTCTTCCTCCTCTACAGTAATAGACGCCTCCTTCTGAAATACTGAAAGTGTGGGATGATGTTCCATTACTTATTCTCTGGGCTGCAGAAGACTCTGAAGTACGTCTGAACCAGTAATATTTCCATCCTGCAGAGCCGTCCACAGAGCAGTTCAGGGTCACGCTGCCCCCCAGCGAGGCCTGAGGTTTTTCAGTTTGAGCTGGTCAGTTTAGAAAACACAATTAAGGCATTAGGATAGAAAAAGACTTTTACTTTATTACATCTTAATAGAAAAAAATCTCTAGATTTTTGTTGTGGTAGCTGGGATCTCTATCCCAGCTACCACAAGGCAAGTGGCATGGTACACCATGGAGATGTCGCCAGGCTGATGCCCTGGAGACAGGCCTGGGGAGGGTGCAAAACTTGAGCAGCTGGTGGCCAGGCCTTAGCCCATGGGGCCTGGCCGGGCGCAGCCCAAAGAAGGGACATGGGACCACCCGCCTGTAGACCTACCATCCTCAGGAGGTGGGTAAGGGTCGGGTGCAGTGTGTGCCGGGTGGCAGCCAACGGCATAAACCCTGGTGGACCGATCCCTTGCAAACCGAGGGTTTGTTTTCTGCGCCTTCAGCTCAGGGAAATGGTCCCGACTGTCATCTGCACTTAGGCACCAACGACAGTTCAGAGTACCAGTTCAGCAATCACCTCCATTGCTGACGCTGCTGCACTGAGCTCTGGCTGCAAGGTGGTTGGTGCTTGTTGTGGTGGTAACCCCCGAACCAGCTGGTGGGCATCAGAGGTGAATAATAAGATCGCAGATGCAAGCAGCAGAAATGAGCTTTCTCCGAAGGGTGTTCTGCCATGATGAGCCATTGAAGTTGAATCACCAAATACTTTAATTATTTCCCTATCTCAATAAATCATGTTCCATTCTTCCAAATGATCTCTCCTTGTTGAACTAGTGTTAATGAAAGAGGAGGTTTGGAGATTTGCAGTTATTGGTGTCCTTTTATACACAGCACCTCAGCACTTGGTGACTTTGTGTCATGGGTCAGGTGTCCCAGCATTCTGAGTTTTAACTTAGTGTTCCTCCCTCTAGCATGCTCTGACCATCATTGTCATCACCGGCCAACAGTTATGTGTTTTTTATTATTTAGGTTTACTATTAGCCATTTATCATCACCTTAACTTTATTAAAAATATAACATAAACCTGACAGATTTTGTCTTTAAAACATATGAGTGGACTTGTTGGAAAACAACTAGCTAGTTCATAAATAAACTGGAAGACTGAACAATAAGACAGAATCAAAATATAACGGAAATACATTCAATTAGCTTTGAAAGTGTAAAAGTATAGAATGACAGACAAACAGCACAGATCACAAATGCAATGTGCCTCATTCTGCCTTGTCAGAAATACTATAATAGTGAAACTCACAGGTTTCCTCCACAGTGACTTCATTGCTGTCCTCTGTGTAGAAAACTGGATCTCCTCTCCCTCCTCTGCAGTGGTACAGACCTCCTTGTGAGACACTAATAACTCTGTTTACTCCAGTAGCTCTTATGAGCTGAGCTTTAGAAAAGACTGAATCACGTCTGAACCAGTCAAATTTCCAGCCAGCAGAGCCCTCCACAGAGCAGCTCAGTGTCACACTGCCCCCTGCTGGTATGATTGAACTTTGTGCTGTCAGTGTGGCTCTGGGTTTACTTGCTGTTGAAGATACAGGAAAAGAAAAAAACAGTAGATCATTGTCACTTTTCTTTAAGAACTTTGTTATGGAAATGATCACACTTTACACATTCATTCAGTCATTTAGCTTCTAGTACCCAATAGGAACAATTTATCCTTTATTTAAAATTTCACCACTAGGTGTCAGTGCTTTATGACACTATTTAAGTGCAACTTTCCCTTAAATAAAACACAGGAAAATGCAGTATTTGGAATGAGATTGGGGTGGTGCAGTGGTCAGCACTGTGACCTTACTGCAGTAAGGTTCTGTGTTCTGCCATATTTTAAAAAGATTAGCTCATTACATTTACTGGAGATTTGAAAATGATTTCCAGCTCATCATTTGTTTTAGTCTTTATTTATCTATCTATAGGCACAAGCTACAATTTAATAAAAAGCTGCCTGTGAGCAAATATATCTTATATGCCTACAGTTACTGTTAACTGACTAGCATTAATTGGCTGTCTGTTCACTAATTAAGTATGGTAAGGTGTCTTTTTCCTCACTGGGTTTTCACAGACGTGGAGAGCAGCTGCCTATACCTGTTCATCTATTCTGCGCCACACAGTTACCATCATGAGTGACATGATTGCTTTGTACGGCAGGCAGGAGTGGAGGACCCATAATGCAGACTCAAAGGCAGAATCTAAACTCAAAAGATCGCTTTATTGCTGACACCAAGAAATACAAAACAAGACTGGAAAAACACATGAACTAACCAGGAGAGCAGAACACACAGCAAGGGATGATGAAAATCACAACAACAGGCAGTGGAAAATAGAGGCCTTAAATACATGAGGAATGATAAGAAAACGAGATACAGGGGGGAGACACAGCTGGGGCTAATCAGACATGACGAGACAGAGGAAGCAAAGCTGAGCATAACACACATGAGACAAGGTACCTTCAAAGTAAGACGGAAAGTATCATGCACAGTGAGAACCAGACAAAGACACGCAAGCCTGACAATAGGACACAGAACATGCAGACATCAAAACATATGACAAACTGGAGAGACGAGACGGAAAACGAGAGAAACACGGGAGCTGGTAAGGGAGATGAAACAGAGACACCTCTAAGAGGGCGAAGGAGAAAGAAACAGAGGGTGAGAATAAGCAGACAGACACACAGAGACATGAATGAGGAAAACAGGCAACTAGACAAACATGAAGACAAGACAGACTTCACAGGAAAGCACATATAACACAGGAAATGCTGGGGAGGAAACACACAGGGGCAAGATGCAGACAAACAGGACACAGAAACAAGACCAAAACATGAACAGGACCAATTACTAACTCAGACAACCAAAACCAGAAATACTGAATAAACTCAGGAGCATAGGCAAACTAAACTAGGAAATGTAAGCTACACAGAGAACATAATGAATAAACATGACTTGAAGAACCAAAAGACACAAAACACTGGGTCAACGACCCAGGTACCCTAACAGTGAGGAATGGATGGAGCTACATTCATGCAGTGAAACACCAGATTGAACCATGTTTCTGGGAGCAAACTTTGCACTGACAGTAATGTCATGGCAGACATCAGCATTCTCTAGAAGAGATCCTGCCAGGTCATTATCATCATTTATTCCTTAGCTTTAAGAGTTGTCTCCAGCGGTGAAAGCTGCTCTGCACTTTACTCTTGTTTGCTTCTTTCATCATTTCTCAGTGTGGCTTTTACCTGGGACATGTAGCACAAACAGCTGCTGATAGCAGTCATTTTCCAGCAGTTTCCACTGTTAGCTGTCCCATTCACTAGATTATCTGTCATTTCACATCTGCTTTTCCATCATTATAGACTGGCAAAGTTTTAAAGAATGTAATCTCCATCCACAGTAAAAATTAATGGGTTCTTCCTTTGGATTTGCTCCGCCTACCCATTAAATTCCATGTAATCTGATTTGAGAGTTTTAATCAATCTTGCTCATAATCTTGCTGAGAGAAAGAGAGGGAAAAAACTGTTGGTATGATTAGCAAGACTGTCCCTTTTGCAGTCTGTTTGGCTTTCAGTTTACTAGCTACTGAATTTACAGCAGAAAACATAAGAAGTTCAACTTTAAAAATGCAATTTAAACATCCCCTCAGTATTTTAGCTACATGACGTACATGCACACATAGACTGTCTAAAATAACTCTAAAAATTTCAATGATTTCTTAACACTGTACATTCCCTTTTGAGTAATAATATTCTAGGTGCGTCTTTGCTGTCCTTCTTTCTCTTTGCACAATAAAAAAATACACATTTTAACACATGCACATTAAACACATGTGTACATTAAAACATATTTATTAATATGAATGGTAGACAGTTCAACTCACACAAGACCATCAGTGTGAACACCTCACTCCATTTTACTAAGAGATAGTCACTGCTACCCCGACATCTGTAGTCTCCACTGTGGGACACTGAAACTCTGCTGATCCTGTATTCACTGGATGTTGGAAGGATGTTTGGGTTTGGTGTTACCCATTCATATGTCATCTCCTTGTCTTCCCCTCCTTGGATCTCACATTGGAGGGTGATTGTCTCACCAATGAATATCTGAGGCCAACTGTGTTGCAACTTTACAACAGACAGGACTGTTCCCAAAAAACATACACAATGTGGAGAAAAACACAAATATACAAAGAGAAAAAAATCAACAGGCAAAACATTTATCAAGTGTTACTTTGACATCAGTCATTAATTTGTGTTATTTCAAAATGTAACACTCACCTCGTTTCTTCATTTTAACTGGAACACTGTCCTGTGTGAAGAAAACTGGATCTCCTCTCCCTCCTCTGCAGTAATAGATGCCTCCTTCTGAAATACTGATAGTTTGGTCTGATATTCCGTCTTGTATTTTCTGAGCTACAGAAAACTCTGAATCACGTCTGAACCAGTCATATCTCCAGTCTGTAGATCCCTCCACAGAGCAGGTCAGCGTCACATTGCCCCCTACTGGTATGACTCCCTCGTGTGCCGTTATTGAGGCCTGAGGTTTACTTTCTGTTTACAGCAAAATATAAAACAAGTAAAACATAAAAATACGACTTGCTTCGGGAATACATTTGTTATAGAGATAGAAAAATATTATTATCTGGTTTATGAGCTATTATGGACTGGAGCTATTAATTTTTCCTTAATCTCTCATATTCTAAGTCAGCAGAGTTTTATGTGATATCAGTCAGCCATATAGTTAGTTTGTGCTGGGACCATCTGGAGAGGACCCAGTTATACATCTTTTATTTATCCAGGCAAAAGTGTCATTGAGATTAGAGATTTGTTTTTTCAAGAGAGACCGAGATGTCACAATTCACCCTGGTATGGATATCCTTTCTGTTGTCAATATGTCCTGGGTTTGCCCTGGGGCCTCCTTTGGTAGGACATGCCTGAAACACCTCACTGAGGAGGTCCCCAGGATTTCTGAACCACCTTGTGGTTAGTGCCAGTGTGATTGAGGATTTCCTTAAAGTATTCCTTCCATAGCCAACTATATTCTCAGCTAAAGTGCTACATACTCCCACGGTATCCACTGTACACTGCTTTCCCTCCTGAGTAACATGGCCGTTTGCCAGGATCACTTTGAGGTCAGCCAAAGGTCTTGCACCTTGGCCTCACCAAACTTCTACCAAACCTGAGTTTGTAATTAAGCTACTGCCAGAGTTGCACTCCTCTTCGCTTACTGGCACCTGTCAGGTACAGGCTAACCAAGCACAACAGGACTGCTTCTTCGGCTTGACCATTCCTTTCAGTTCTGATATCTAAAGTCTGATTCAGGGATTACTGCAACAACAGGCACCAACCATCTTGTTGTCCCCAGCTCTGTAAATCCACATCAGCAATGGAGGTGCAGAATAACAGCTAAATCCTTCTGTGCCTATTACAGCGCTTTTCCACCTCTTCATAGCTATCCTCACTTCCTCCTCACTAATTCTCTGCACTTCCTGATTCACTAACTCTCCTCCATCTATCCTCCTCTCTCGTTTTCTATTTTCTCAGCTTTAATCCAACTGACATCCTCAAGACCTTGAGAAAAATTAACACACGGAAGACTGGAGGTCCCGATAATATAGCAGGTCATGTGTTAAAAAGATGTGTAGAACAACTCACTTACATCTTCATGGACATAGTCAACATCTCCTTGTGTCAAGCTGTTATGCCATCTTGCTACAAAACCACAGCCATCATCCAGGTGCCAAAGAAACCCCTAGTCTGCTTAAGTGCTTCAAGAGACTGATCAATCACTTGACCCTCTTCAATTTGCATATTGCCCATACCACTCCACTGATGATGCTATATCCACCGCACTGCACATGAGCCTGGAACACCTAGAGGAAAAGAACACATGTGTCCAGACGCTGTTTGCCAACTTCAGCTTGGCATTTAACACCATAATCCCCCAGCATCTGGTAAACAAACTGGGCCCGACAAACACACCCCTTCAAAACTGGATGCTTGATTTCCTGCCAAACAGGCCTCAGTTTGTGCAGATTGGGAAAGAAGACCTCTACCACATCGCTACTAAGCACCCTCCTCAGTGGTGCGTCTTGAGCCCGCTATCATACGCTCTGATGACTCACAACTGTTATGCAAAGTTTGGTACAAATCACATCATTAAGATGATACAACAGTGGTGGGTCTCATCTGTGACAACAATGAGAGCTACTACAGGGAGGAGGTGGAGCTTTTCACAAAGTCGTGCAGCAACAACAACTTGCTCCTGAGTGTAGATAAAACCAAGGAAGTGTTGAGGTTGAACTGTTGACTTAAGGAAGAAACGGCCCACGTTCACACCGCTCTACATCAACAACACCACAGTAGAGAACATGTAGCACATGAAATTCCTGGGAGTTCATGTGACAAACGATTTGTCTTGGTGCCTGCACACCTCCTTCCTGGTAAAGAAAGCCACCCAGTGCCTGCACCTTTTGAGGAGGCTGAATAAGTCACATCTGAGTCCAGAAGTGCTCACCATCTTTTACACAGGCAGCACCAGCGTGTGCTGACAAGCAGCATCTCTTTCTGGTACGCGAACAGCAGTGCTTCAGAAAGAATGGCCCTGAGAAAAGTGGTGAGGTCAGCTGAGAGGACTTCTGGGGTCACACTACCATCTATTGAGGGCCTGGCTAAATGACGCTGCTTATCCAGGGTAAAAAAAAAAAAAAACATTATCAGGGACACCCCACATCTCAACCACAGCCTGGTCTCACTCCTGCCCTCAGGCAGACAGTACAGTAGCCAGAGGTGCAGGTCAGTGCGTTTCTGTGGAAGCTCCTTTCCAACCACAGTTAGACTGTTGAACAGCACAGAAACAGCTGCTTTTCTGTAGATTATTATCAAATCTGTCGACAACAATTTTCAGTGCAATCTGCATTTTTCTTGTGCAATAATTGAATATTTTTTTTATTTGTGTTTCTAAACATGTACCACTGCGTTTATATTTTTTATTTATTACACTTGACTCTTTTTAGACTTTGTACTGATGTTTTGATCCTTAATCATCTGAACCTAGCAGATATCCTTTCCAACTTGATTTCCATAACGTTTTCTTTGCCAACCTCTTCCTTTGAATACTTTCCTGTACTTCACGATTCCACTGCTGTCCCTTTTCCTCCGTCAAGACGATACATCAAATAGGTTCCTCATGTTTCCCTCACCACTACAGTTGTACTTTCCCAGTCATCTGGTAACTCTTGCCTGCCCCCCAGATCTATCTCAACTCCTCCCTGTGCAGCAGTCTTCCTCCTTCAACTTCCGCCATTTAATTCTTGCCCTTGCCTTCAATCGCTTCCTCTTCTTCTTGATTTACAAAGTCTTTATTCCTCTTCTTGACATTCAAAGTAATTTATATGTGCAGAATCTCATTATTAGGACATTGGCAAATTCAAGAGGTAATAAAAATGTTATATTTGTTTATTTTATTCAAGAGGTAATAACAATAAATACGAAAATAAATAAATAAACACTAAATTACATTTAAGGAAAACAAGACAGAAAAAAAAAATTCTCACCTTTAGCGTTTCCATAGAAGACCGTACTGAGCACTAAAATAAAGATTGAAACCTGATCAGATTTTTATTAAACCTATTTTTCTTAAATTTAAGGCATTTTAATCATGTTGAAATAAACCTCAAATGTGCTACATTCAAGAGAAATGGCACTGACTGGCAATTCAGTGTAATTCTCATAATTCAATTCAATTCAGTTCAGTTTTATTTACATGGCATCAAATCACAGCAACAGCCACGTCGAGGCACTTTACATTGTAAGATAAAGACCCTACAATAATACAAAAACATGCTCATTAATTTGTGGTATTCATAAGATATAGTTATTAATGTACTCACAGAGTAAATCAAGCATGTAGAACAAAGATTGCCTCATCATCACATCCAGCCCTGCTGCAGTGCTAAAGTCAAAGTGTTCTAACAGCGAAGTTGTTTTCTTGTAAAGTGTCTCTGTGCTTCCTTCCCCTTTATAATGAGCTCATAGAACTATAAACAGCTACAGCTACACAAACCACAGCAGCACTGTTCCACTGCTGACATTTGTTGTCCATTGCAAACACATCAGCTTGCTTCTTGTGCTAAAAAAAGGTTTATACTTTTCCCCCAAAGGTAAAACACTCACAGTATGTTATGCATTTATTTATGTAATTATCATTCTCAGTGATCATAGTGCTACTTTCTGGTTGCAAAAGAAAATATATTTTTACCTGAAAAACTACAAATGTGTTATCGTGCTCTTTAATATTCCCATTGTTGGTAATTTACCATGAAATATATGCATCATCTGTAATACTACTTGGACTAGCGTGATTATATTTGTTTCCTCATTACATTACTAAACATCAGTCAACAATATGGAAAAAATGCCATTTATTGGCCTGACACGTACACTATTTGCAGCTTCTCTTGATAGTTACACACTTAAAAAAAAAAAAAGAAATCTGTCATGGCCATAGTCACTCCGGTTTTCTTGAATTTTAATAGCCTTGCGTCATCACTACAGGTAGAGCAATACAAAGAGATCACCATTAAATTCCCACTGTGCTCTTCTTGACTAGATTCTTTGTTGATTGTCTGCTTAAACATTTGGTGAACAAAAAAACAGCTCTAAGCTACAGACTGCATTTCCTTTTCTCTACATGATGTAATTCATCAGGTCACTTTCAGTACATAAAAATAAGTATAGCAGAATGGACAGAAATACGTATGTACATATATGCAAAGGTGACACAAAAAGAAAGTATTACAATTTTAAAAGTACTGATTATTTTACTTTCATTAAAAAGAATACAGCATTTATCATTTGCTAAGTCTTGAACTCTACAGGTCAAGTTGCTGCTGCTGACATGATCAGAGTGTGTATAGTGACACATACTCCCATCAAAAGTAAGACAGTGCAACACTGTCAAAACAACGATATCCATCCATTTTCTTAACGTCTTATCTAATTCAAGGTGACACAGGGACAAGAAGTGTTGTACATCTTGGAAAGGTCGCCACATTATCACAGGACCAACATACAGAGAGACAATCAGCCATTCTCAAGCACATCTTTGGTCTGTCAGAGGAAGTCAGAGTATATGTGGGAAACTCCACAGAGAAATATCTGAGCAGGCTGTGGTTAGCACTGTGAGCCAACAGTGCTAATCCTAGATAGACATTAAATTTTAAATATGAAAAAATAATTGTGATCACACACATAATTCTATATCATGGCCTTGGTGAAGATGTTGGAAGGGACTGAGACCACAACAAAGAACTTTGGGCACCTTGGTTGAAGGTCGACTGTAGCAGTGCAGGAACACCTCTGATAGCTTAGCAGGTCACCAGTTGTGGAGACAGAGACCCTTGGAACTTGGTGGTGAGGAATCCACGGCCTCTGGTCCTGGTTGCTCAGAGCCGATGGGCTCTGATTCTGTTTGTATGGGGTGACAGGTGACTGGAGCAGCACTGAAGGCTTCATAGATGACTCGGTAAGCTGGAGCTGTTCAGCAGGCACTGGTAGCCCGGGTTCCTGAAGCTTGAGCTGCACAGGGCTCACAGCCTGTTCCTCCAATGACTGGGACTGAAATTGGGGCTTAGCCATCATCAACCTAGGGACACTTTTATATTTGTGTTTGTCTTTAACTCATTTTTTTTTATTGGCAGGCCCTACCTCCACACCCATGTTGCTTAGCAGGTCTGCTGGGCAACATGGGTGGGAGCTTCTACCTGGAAGAGGGAGCATGAGGAGTCACGGTTACAGATGCCTCAGACGAACTAGGCACAGAACCTCCAATGAGTTGCTTGGCGTCATCGCGGCAGAAGAGCAGGCCAGCGTTGAGTCAGGAATTTCCAGAAAATGGGCAAAGGAGAGTTCCCCAGACATGCCGCAGGTCTTGGGCTGGTAACTACTACTTCGTCATCAAGAGCTTCTTCTGCGAGCAAAATGCAGGTATTGGAGGAGAAGAAGAACTAGTGAGCAGAGAGGATGAAGAGTGAGGGGCTGGTGAAAGGCTAAGCCTGAGCAGAGGAGAAGTGGTGAACCAGGACATCTTTCTACAGGACTGCAGTGATGGAGCGAATGGTGAGCGATCTTGCTGAGGACTACACCTTCTTGGAAGACCTGTCAAGTCCCACAGAAGAGTGAGTCACACTCTACGGCTTTTGCACCTAATAGATTTAGGATTTAATGTAGGACCCAATATACAGGACTCTGGAGACAAAGTGTTAACTAAAAAGAAACAAACAAACACAAAAAAAAAACAGTGTTTTAATGCTGGAACTCTCAGAAAATGAAAAAGTGCTAAACTTGGTGATTAAAGGGAACAGAGGAACACGGCATTTGGGAGAACATGACAAGGAACGGAGGAAAACTAAGGCATTAAATGCTTAAAGACACACATGAGGCAACTAGAGGGAGAGGACACAGCTAGGGAAACTGAGACACAGGAGACCAGAATCTAAGTAATGAGGCCAAGGAAAGCAAAACTGAACACTAGTGAAGCCCTGTGAATGTGTCGAATCTTTTCGGCCATTTGCTTTACCAAGGACAGATCACACAAGGCCTCTTCAACAGTTCATTTGGAAGTACAGACATCTGCTGGTCATTTGATGTACAGAGGTCTATGTGGATATTAAAATGATGTGTCCATTACAGATAGGAAGCCAATTTTTTTAACTATCAAATAAGGGACACTCTGGCATGCCAGAAGCACAATGCACAACTGTTTAAAAAACAGTTTTAAAAAAAAAACACAAATGTTTCAAGACGAAATGATCACACTTTACACATTCACTCAGTCATTTAGCTTCTAGCACCAAACAGAAAATATTTACCTGCAAGTGACACATTAGACTGAGCGTCTTCATGCAAAACTACACTACAGATTCCCTCTGATTTATTCTTCATCTATTCAAAGACAGCTATTGGACATACAAATTACTTTTAGATGGTTCTTGTCCTCTCACATTTTCTTTTAATAACAAAAAAGTGGCACTACACTGAATGCTGTCCTTTTTCCTGTGGTAGCTTGATCAAATTTACACCTGGCTTGCTCACCCAGATCACTGTTAATTAAGTCCATCATTATTTGTCATTTGGCTGCAACAGCTTGAAAACAGGGAAAGAATATTACAGGAGCTGTTTCTGATATTGTTAGAGCACTGTGATCATCGGTGTTACAGCCCCATGACAGAAGTTTACTAGGAATTGAGATCAGTAGGTTGACCTTAAAATCATGAAAGTGACTCTCCTTTTACCTTGCTAAATCACCATGGCAACCTATGCTGAACACGTAACCTGGTTAGGAGCAGGTTATACTCAGAGCATTGGTTTAAAATCAGCTGGAACTGCCACGTTTTCACTGAATCCTTTATTTACAGCATGTTTTAAGTGCAATCTAGATTCCCAGCTGTGTATGTGCAGCTTGTCAGATGTTCTGTGTGTATGGGTGTGTTCTGTTTCTCCCACTGATTCAGCTGGCACCCACTTCTCCTGAGCATCCAGTGTACAGCTGTCAGTGAAGGCCTGCCTTGGTGTGGTGAGCTTTTGGAGCTTTGAGGGAGTGAGTGAGTAAGTAGTTGGTCCTTTCTGTCAGAAATGTTTTTCTTTTGATGGTTGGTAACCTTTTCACCA
>VVHJ01017821.1:3921-21702 GCA_015107715.1 Tylochromis polylepis
CTTCAAAGACCTCTGGATTTTAATGCCCTGAATAAATACGTACTGATGGTGTCAGCTACAGATGAGGGTGAGCCCAGTCACAGCACCATGGCTCAGCTCAGCATTCAGGTGAGGAATCGAACCAATCCAGTCTTCCAGACTCTTCTGTATCCGCTCAAAGTCCCTGAAGATGTGCCCCCATTCACCACCATCCTGCACGTCCAGGCGAGGAACCCGGAGGGTTACAGGCTCATCTACAATCTCGAAGAGGAAAACGCCTCAAAACACTTTCACATCGATTTCAAAACCGGCGTGCTGACCGTCACCAACCCCCTCGACTACGAGAGCCAGACCATGCACGTGCTGACAGTCAGAGCTACCGACTCAGTGACCGGAGCTTTCTCAGAGGCCTCGATCGAAATAGAAGTGGAGGATGTCAATGATAATGCCCCGGTTTTCTCTAAGCTAATGTACAATGGGAATATTGCTGAGGGGCTCCCAGTCAACACCTCTGTGATCGAGCTTTCTGCCTCTGATAAAGACTCTGGTAGAAATAAAGATTTGACCTTCCACATGGTGAAAACACATGGGGATGAGAGTGACTTCTTTGAAATAAACCCTCAGACTGGGCTGATTGTTACAAAGCAGGTGCTGGATTATGAAAGCAGGAAACATTTTAATTTAAAAATCAAAGCCATAGACAATGGGACCGTCCCTCTAAGCAGCGAGGCTTTTGTGACTATAAATGTCACTGATGTCAACGATAACCCTCCAGACTTTGGCAGCTCCCAGTATAAAGCCACACTTGATGAAATGGCAAAGTGTGGCCACATTGTCATCAAAATCCAGGCTTCAGACCCCGACACCGGTGACCTGAATAACCTCAAGTACAAAATCCTCTCAGGGAACGAAGGCCGGTACTTCAACATCAATGAATCCTCAGGGATCATCTCCTTTTCTAACGTCTGCAGGAGGAATCTGGATCCTCACTATAACCTGACCGTGGCGGTCTCTGATGGCGTGTTTCAGAAAACTGCACCTGTCAGTATTGATATGATAAACAGCAACAGGCACAGTCCGTACTTCAAGCAGAGCGTCTATGAAGCAGAGCTGGCCGAAAATGCAGAGGCGGGAACTCGCGTGATCCGACTAGCTGCCATCGACCCAGACGACGGGCCGTACGGCAGCGTTGACTACACCATCATAAACAAACTTGCTGATGAGAAATTTGCAATCAGCAAAGATGGGCAGATTGTCACAACTCAGCCACTGGACAGAGAAAACCCCTCCCAGAGGGTCATAGCGATCAAAGTCATGGCTAAAGATGGAGGCGGTAAAGTGGCGTTTTGCACTGTCAAGATCATCCTCACAGACGAGAACGATAATATACCTCAGTTCAAAGCATCAGAATACCAGGTTTCAATCCAGTCGACAGTTAATAAAGGCTCCCCAGTCATTCAAATCATGGCTTATGACGCAGATGATGGCAAAAATGCAGACGTCACTTACCTGGTAGATGAAGCGGAAGAAGTGACCGAAGACATTATTGAGATAAACCCTTTCACCGGAGTCGTGAGTGTCAAAGAGAGTCTTGTGGGCATGGAGAACAAGATCTTCAATTTCAAAGTCAAGGCTCGTGATGGCAGCCTTCCTTTTTATAACTCCACAGTCCCCGTCCAGGTGAAGGTTGTTCCTCCAGAGGTTCCTCTTCCGAAGTTCTCCGAGCCGCTTTACAGCTTCTCGGCTGCAGAGGACATTCCCATAGGGACGGAAATCGGCGCTGTGAGGGCGGACTCCGACATGCCTCTCATTTACAGCCTGGTGAACGGGAACACCGTCGAAAGCAACAAAGACAAAGTGTTCAGCTTGGACCAGGAAAGTGGAACATTGTTGTTGCAGAAGAGCATTGACCACGAAAAGACAAAGTGGTACCAGATAGACGTGATCGCCCAGGGGAATCACAACGGGACGGACGTGGCGTCGCTGGTTTCTGTCAGCATCCAGGTCCAGGATGTCAACGACAACCAGCCAGTGTTTGACGCAAGCCCGTACAGAGCCTTCCTTGCTGAAAACATGCCTGCTGGAGCCACTGTTATCCAGGTGAGACACAGGACGCTTCATTTGATACCCATCATGTTTTAAGCAAAGTGTGTATTAAAGTCTTAACTTTTACACACACTGAAAAATCCACTATAAACTCACCCATCCACTCTAGTTACATGAATGCAGTGTATTATATTTTCTGTCTGAGAGAGTTTGATATACTCGGGTAAACAGGGAGTTTCCGGCAGGGATTTCCCTTACCTGTTTTTGGAGCAGATAAACCACGGTCAAGATTAGGTTACTGACGATGTTTTTACACCCAACGAAGCTGCTTTAGGGGGAAATATTTACCCAAGGTTCAGGAAGGTTAGACTCTGTTTTCGGTGCAACAACTGCATCAATACACATATGTATATATTCCACACATGAAGCCGTAGCAATCAAAATTTAACACTTCTTCTTTCAGCTGCTCGCACAGCGGATCATTTTCAGATTTAATACTATTCATCTTTTTAAAGCAGTCCTTTAATGTATGGGAAAATGTAAGGGAAACATCACCTGATGTTTGCCAGTGTGTTTTAACTGTGGTTTTTGGGCTGTAGAGCAGACTGAGTAGAAATGGTGTCATTACTGGTTTGCTTTTTCAGTGATAGGGTGGAGCAGGCCAAGAGATTTTAAAGCCACTGGAATGAAGACAAAGTCTGGGGCTTTGTTCTCAATTTTTACAGAGGATGACATTTAGGCACAGATTTGAGACTGTCACACTTTTGATACCTTGGGGGACTAGTTAGCTTACTTTCCCAGGACTTCTGCAGTGTGGAAATCCAAATAATAATGTGCCGGAGCAACTGCTCCCTCTAAGAAACTACCAGGACTGTATGTTCAACACACAAATGATTCCATGATGTGTTTAGGCTGGTTCATAAGTTCATAACAAAAGCACTTGGTGCTTCAAGTATAACACATACAATATAGTAAACATGGACATAGCCACATTGGCATCCCCTATTTTTCTACTGGCAGTGCCAAAAAACACACATTAGCATAGATTCAGATACCTGCTAATCAGCGCTAACATCCTAAAAAAATCCTAGAATTTCACTGTGCACCAAACCTGGAGCTCAGACTTAGTACAGTAACCTCACCACAGTCATACTATTGGTCAGATAACATCTTTAAAATGCTGTAAAAGGCTCCAACACCACAAAGACATGGTCAAGAGATCCAGTTCAGGCGGACAATTAGCCTGTGTCACCTGTCAGTCAAAGAGGCCACGCCCCTAATAATGCAGACTGTAAGCCTTAACCCAATTTAAACAGGTGAGTTATAGAATCATTCTCCCCCCACGCAGGTGTTGTGAAGGGGGAAATTATCTATAGAGACCAAAAGAGTTTGTGTATCAGGCTATGAACGTGGAGTCTGTGGGACTGACTCTGTGCTGGATCCTCTGCTGGACGCTAGAGGAACTGCAGGTTTTGGCACTTTTGGTGTCATTTTTTCTAGGTTGCCTCAAAAGAAGCTACTTTGGAGTTTTCAAAAGCTGTGATGACGGGTAAAATCAGTGCATACCTCTGAAAAAGCTGAATTATGGATGTTTTCCTGGTTTTCTGTTTATTTTAGCATTAGCTTAGCTTAGTGAAATCCTGCAGCAGTACCTGAACTAGAGAAACACCTGGATTCTGCAACAGCGTCCCGTGTTCAAATACAGTCTCAGTACAAGTCTCAGTACTGCATGTATCCACCCTTAGGTAACCGCCAACGACCCGGACACAGACACCAACGGTGTGGTGACCTACACCTTGGAGCCGCTGCCTGATGACACCGTGTTGGACGTTACCGAGGTGTTCTCCATCGACGGGGAGAGCGGCTGGATCACCACGCTGCAGGAGACCGACTGCGAGGCAACCAGGGTGTACAGGTTCAATGTGGTCGCCACCGACCACGGCGGCAACGCAAAACTGTCGTCCAGCGTCCTGGTGGAGGTGATGGTGACGGACGAGAACGACAACCCGCCAAAGTTCACAGAGGAAGTGTACCGCGGCTCGGTGGTGGAGAACAGCACGCCCTACGAACCCGTTGTCTACATGACGACCACGGACGCTGATGTGTCGCTGGAGAACCGCCTCATCACGTGTTACATCACAGGTGTGTTCATGGGCGTGTGTGTGTTCGTAGATTTGAGCCTGTTTATTTTGCTCTTGCGTGTCTGGGCATTAAGTGTGTGCGCGTGTGTCACTGGTGTTGTTTTGTCTGTGTTTGTGTGTCTATCAGCGTCCCGTCGAAAGAGTCGCTGCTCTGTTACGAAGACATTAATGAGGTGAAATGAGATCTGTGTTAATCACCCCCAGCGGTGTGGCGATATTATTGAGCCTCAGATTAATTCACGCTGCGCTGCCAGCTAACGAGGGGAGAATACCAACAGGTTGCCCTGCAGCTAACAGCAAAACAAAGCCTCGAATTAATGCAAATCCTGTTTTTCCCCAGACAGTTAAACCGTTCTAAAGGAGCTCTCTGTTACACTGCGGTTTTCCAAACAAACGAGTATTTGCTTTGGAATTATTTATAATAGAAGGTTTGTCTGATGCTGACATTTGCTCTGCTCTAAGAAGCGAAAACAGAAACAAAGCCTGCCCACCTCTGCTGTGATTGATGGGAGGATTTTACTCCCATCACCATAAGACGATTTTCCATTATGTTTGTTTTTTCCTCCTATATTTAATTCCTTTATAGCTTTGCAATTACAAAAACATTCAGAATGTTGTTTTCAGACACTTCACGCTGTAAAAATGATAATCCGACTCCCAGTGAAGGCAGAATAAACCTTAAAGAGCATCCCGTGTAATGAGAAAGTGACCTCAGATAGCAGACTGCAGTGCAGACTCTCAGCTTTGGTTCGAGCGGGTTAACTAAATACTGCACTGACCGTTCTTCCCCCGTTATTGTAACATCATTTTAAATATAAGGAGTTTTTTTCCCTCTGCGGTCTCTCTGACATCAGGAACGCATGCACATTCCCACAGCTCCTTCAGCTGCTGCTGGTTTTTGGCTCTGCTGGCCCGAGACCAGCTGACTGACTTGAAGAATATCTCATTTCTCTGTGTTGAGATGCTCTCAGGTCGCTTTTGCAGTTTACTTTGGGTCATTATCATCTGCTCTGCTGTGAAGCTGTGCAGAGAGTACAGCCCTGTACACATCACACTTCATCCTGCTGTTTCTACTAGCAGTGACGTCATCATTGATCACCAGAGAGCCAGCTCCACTGCAGCCATACAGGCCCACGCCATAACACCGCCTCCGCCATGTTGGACGGAGGATGCGGATCATCAACTCCTTCTTACTCCTTTTCCACACTTTTCTCTCCATCATTCTGCTTCATCTTCATCCTGGTTTCATCTGTCCAAAGAGTTTTTCAAGCGCTAAATAATAAAAATTTAAAAAATATAATCGGAGAAAAAACAAGGATACAGAACAAACTTTTCTTCACTTCCGTCTCATTAAAAAAAAAAGTGAAGAAACTATGAGGTGGTGCTGAATTCCTGCCAAAATGGTGCACGTGTTATTTTCCAGCTACAGAAACGACAACATCAAAAGATTAATTTAAACTCTGTATTTAATCGGCCTCTGACCGAGGTGGTCGTTTTCATGTTTGCTTCAGTTTTGCTCGCGTGAAGTCTAACACGTGTCAGCCTTTATCTGCAGACTGAAACGCCGATCCATAAATCAAAAAGTTTTCAGAGCTGAGTGTGTCTGTGTTTTTAGGTTCTCTCTGTAAAAGTGTTGCTAGTCTCACATTATCATATATTTAATATTTTGGGGGACTGCTCTGACTATCTGGTGCTTTGGGAGTGGGAGGGAACATTTTTTTGACTGAGTTATAGATACTTAATATTGATGCAGAGCATTTAAAAATAACAAGCTGACCTGAAGTGCCTTCAAGTCGCAGCGGAGGGAATAACAATAAACAGGACTCGGAGAAAATATATTAAAAAAATGAAAACAACAACAGATTAAAAATGCAGCAGCACGTTTTATCAGATTAAAGACGAGTGGACCTATTAGACTGAAGTAAGAATGAAGACTGAGCGGTGAGGACAGCTGAGGTCAAACAGTGTATAAAAACACGAATAAAATTAAAAGACTGGAAGAGAAATAAAAGGAATCAAATCAGAAAAGAAATAAATATTCAAACTTCAGCTACAGAGAGTCAGGAAAAAATTAAAAGTTGATTTTCCTTCACACTGAACTGCAAACAGGGATAAACAGGAGGGTCTAACTGATCTGATAAGGTTCAACCTGGGTCAGGTTAGTCTACATTCATCCACACAGACCATCTTGGCCCTCCCCGGAGTGAACCGATGAACTGCAATTATCCAAAAGTCTGAACAACAAAGTAAAGATCAGAAGAGAAAAGCTGAATTCATGCTCATTAACGCGATCACACGTCTCATATTTTGCTTCTTCACTGACGATCCAGCAGATTGAAGGACAAGGCGAGCTTTTCTGGCAGAAGCTTAAAGCAACAGTGCTCACGGCTTTCGTGTGTCTGCTAACTTTCTACCTCTGAGAACACGAAGCTCCGCCTCTCTGCTGTCACTCACGTCCTTCTCGCTCCTGCAGCCGGAGACCCGCTGGGCCAGTTCGCCATCGTGCAGGTGGACGAAGGCGAGTGGGGTTTGATCGTGAAGGAGAGTCTGGACCGAGAGGCCAGAGACAGATACTCTCTGAGAGTCACGGCCACCGACGGCAAGTTTGAGGCTCCCATCACCGTGGACGTCCACGTGCTGGACATCAACGACAACAGTCCGCTGTGTGAGCAGGTGAGTACAGGTGACTGCAGCTCTGCAGTGAGACGCATGCAAGCTGCTCAGAGTGAAAACGGTAAAGGGAAGTGCACGCTGGGCTGTTTCTGCACCTTTATTTTTTTAAAGCATTTGTTTTTCCTTTAAAGGTGCTTTTGGGAACATTTTGACATTAAGAGTAAAGACAAAAGCCCCTGAGGCTAATTTATGATGCTGAGCTATTAAAAGAAGATTAGTCTTGACTTCATGTAACATTTAATTAAACATTAAAGGAGGTCTCAGTATAAAGCCAGTATTTCCCCCTGTATGTTTCCTTACAGTCATTACTGGAGTTTAATGGAGACAGATAAAGGATGCATGAAAATCTTGGCCTTCAATCATAGATCACTTATCATCGAGCAGCCAGGAAAAATCGCTCTGTCTTAATCACATATGAACATCACATAATACTGAAACCAAGTAAATAACATTTAGATGAATAATCGTTAGTTAATAGTTAATAAAGCCCTTATAAGTCCTTATAAGCGGCTATAAAACTGGTTATGACACCAAGTCTTCTTAAAACAAGACTTTATAAACTGTTGCATCATAAGCAGTTACTAAGTAAATAATAATATATTTATTAAACTTAGAAGGTTCATGGTTGGTTTGTTACATGTTTATTAAACAGTTAACTGTGACATTATAAATCCATCCACCCCTCTGTGTATACATCCACCCATCCATCCATCCACCCATCTATGTATCCATCCATCCATCCATCATCCATTCATCCACCCATCCATCTATGTATACATCCATCCATCCATCTATGTATACATCCATCCACCCATGTATCCACCCATCTATGTATACATCCATCCACCCAGCCATCCATGCATCCATGCATCACCCATCTATGTATCCATCCATACATGCATCCATCTAACATCCACCCACCCATCCATCCATCCATGCATCCATCTCCTCTCCGTCTTTGTGCCGTACGTTATCGTGTCAGAGTTCAGATGTCAGTAACGACGTGACCTCCTCTCAGCTCTGTAGGTGTGATTCTGCTGCTTTCTGTTTTTTCTCTTTAATCCAACACTGAGTAGCTTAACTGAAACCCACCCAGTAAATGCAAGCTTGATTATTGTTATTATCCTCCTGCTGCAGCTGGTGTACACAGAGGTGGTGATGGAAAACTCGCCCTCCAGCGTGTTTGTGCTCAAGGTTTCAGCTTCCGATCCAGACGTGGGCACAAACGGCCAGATCTCCTACACCCTCCACGGGCCAGACGCCGACAAGTTCCACCTGGAACACAGGACAGGTATGATAGTGTCTGTTTGACGTCGGTGCACGGCGTCACTCTCAGTGAGAGTTTGAGGCCCATCCATCACCTGATATCTTCACCACCTGCTGAGACATCAGTCAGTGTTTAGACCCACTCACAGGTCAAAAGCTGCCCTTGTCACACTCTGTGTAAAACTAAAGGCTGATTTTACACATGAATATAGAAAAGTTGAGTGTATCATGGCTGTGAAATTTGGGCTCTTACAGCCCCAGACTGTGCAGACTTTTCAAATCTTGTCCAAACAATCCTCCAGTGAGTGTCAGCCTGGTGTGGATACTTAGATATTTTTAAAAAAATATATAATGTAATAAAGAAATGAAGGTTCTAAGTGGAGCTTTTAAAGTTCAGAAATGCAAGAAAACTTTCACAGAAAGTTCTTGGTTGGGCTAGAAGGCAAATCAAAGCTCGAGACCTTCGTGGAAGAGTCATCAGAAGAAAAGCTTTCCTCTGGAAGTCTGAACATCAGAACGATCCTTCTTTGAAACAGTTTAAAATAAAGTTTTTGTTAGAAAGGCGTTTGGAGAACAAAGAGTGCAGGATCTATGAAAAGAACTCCTCTCTGTGGGGGTGCATCAGGGCAGAAAGGGAAACCCTCCATAAGAGCTGGAGATGAAAAGAGGAAGGCCTGTAGCAGAGCACAGTGATCCTAAACACACCACTGCAGACTAAAAAACACAATGGGCTCAACCCCAGGCCGAGCTGAAGGCATTAACACTGAAAACCTGGGCTTCAAAAGAGGCGCGCCTTAACGCCGTAAAGCCCAGGAAGCTGAGAATGAGCCCAAAAATCAGGAATTCAAAGACTCTCAGTTCCTCGTAAAAGCTCTACAAGCTGCCGCAAAATAGTATCGAGAAAAATCAGAGACATGCACACACCTTCACAGGAGCCAAACCTCAGCAAGGTGTGCATGAAACACTGAAACACCGACGGGGACAAGCTCCACTGGTGATGCTTTTAGGCTCCGCTGGAGTTTAGCATCGCGTGGTTCCCTCGACAAAACGCCAACAGGATTTTCCTCAAGGTCTGACATATAACTGAGTAATATAAGTTTATAATACTCAGGCCTAAAAACGTCACCTGTAAATGAGCAGCAGCACAGTCACATGACTGCAGCGCCTGTGTTTGGTGTCACGGCGCTGAATAACACGCGCAGCCTCTTTAAGCTGCTCGTTAGCGGACGCCTGTCGTGCATGGCCGGGGTATTTCCTGACACCCCAGCCGTGAACCCCAGCGGTCTCCTGCTGTTGAGGAAAATGTGAAAATAAGTGCAGACGATCTTTCAGAGAGCTAACAGGGCTGCTTCCTGCGTATAAACCATTTTGGTGCTCAGCAGAAGAAAACCCCAGCGCAATGATAAAAAAGATTTTTTTGAAAATGTGGGGCTTGATTTACTCAAACTTGAATATGGTATTGCTTATCAAATGTTCACAAAGAGCAGGAAACGCAGACACTTTTGTTCAGCAGACCTTTATCTGACTACATGCAGAACAGTTGGACTTACTTTGATAGTCACTCCCTGCAAAAAGCCAGTTTTAAGCAGGAAACACCCTGCTCGCCTGCTCACACCTCAAATACTAAAATAACACGTCACTATATTCACCTACACGCTACCTCTGACCTGAAGATGACATGCTGATCATTTAAATATGAGACATACATCATCATCTGCATGTGCATCACTGACGTGCTAAAATAGCTTTTACTCTAGAAATGCGTTGGCCTTGCTTTGGGGATGTTTGTGTGGTTTGACGGTTGAGTGTTGTACACCTGTCTCAGGTGAGCTCTTCACGCTGGCCGTGCTGGACCGCGAGAGGAACGTGGAGTTCAACCTGGTGGCGAAGGCGACGGACGGCGGGGGTCGATCCTGTCAGGCCGACATCCTGCTGATGGTCCAGGACATGAACGACAACCCGCCCCGCTTCTCGTCCAGCCACTACGAGGTCACCGTGTTCGACAACACCACGGTCCGCACGCCGGTGGCCGTCGTGTACGCCAAAGACCCCGACACAGGTGAGTCTGACGTGTCACTGTGGGTGCTGCGAAGGTGGAGTAACGAGTGAACGCGGCGTTGTTTCTGTCAGGTCCGAACATGTTGGGACAAACCCTTTGTCCTGGTATCATCGGCCCTTTTTACACCTTAAAGCCTGACGCTCAGGCGTGCCTGTGTGTGTGTGTGTGTGTGTGTGTGCGCGGTTTGACTGATCCCAAACATAATAAAGGCAAAGCCGTCCATGAAACTCCTACCTGAAGTTCACCTTTGCTGTGTTATTCCAGCTGTGATGGGAATGATCTGCAGCTTTTAACCTTTAACCCCCGCAGCATGAGCACCTCGCTCATTTTACATTTTTAGCTTCAGTTATAACCGACTCCTTATGATAACATCCTGCTCTAAAACAAAGGACAGAAGCCTAATTAATGTGTTTTAGTCTGCAGAGTATTTGAAACCTGAACCGTTTTAGGCTAAAACACGCCACACGTTTGGATTTTGATTCACTTTCACAGCCACATTTCTGCTCTTAAGCGTGACGTCAGTGCTGCGGCGCTTCCCGCGGTGTGTCGCGTGTCTGCGTGTCCTCGTTGTAGATGTGTCTTTATGGCAACGCAAAACCAAAGCCCACTACAAAAGCAGCTAAAAATAATGTCAACCATAAAAGCTGTTGAACTTGGCTTCGGTGTCACATTTGGAGGTCTGTTTTTATTTAATGTAATGTGGGTAGTCCTGAATTACTGTAACGCTGCCTTTTTTATTTACAGGTGTTGCTTTATATTACTGTGACATTTTTAAAACCAAGTCTAGAGGGAACTTTAATAAGACACATATGATAATGAAAAAAAGCAGGTTTTCATGCAGTTTTTCTAGTTATTTTAAGGACCGACAATGTCTGTGTGCGAGCTCTGATCGGTGTCTGTGGAGTGGGGGTGAGGGTGGGGGGCTCAGCGGATGGAGGGCAAACACGCCTCTGCTTTGATGTGTAATTTGTGAGTGTAGAGGGAAAAGTTTGGACACGAAAACGACGGGAAAGCAGGCTGACGTCATCGGCGTTTCAGAAACATTTAGGTTCATGCATCAGTTCAAACTTTAATGACGGTGTTGTTGACGAGAAGTCGCTGCACGCTGTTGTTTGTCACAAAGATGTGAGTCGAGTTTCACTCACTTTTTCACTTTCATATTTGCTTTTAAACAGAATTTAAATTCACACTTTAATGATTTTTAAACAGTTTTACACACATGGATACAGAAAAACTTCTTGCATCTTTAGATTTATTACAGCCCTTAAACTGCAGGCCCACCGGGGTCTGTCTCACACAATATTCAGTTGTGTTCAACTGTAGGCCGCTTGCTCTAAATCCCTATAAGAAGCAGCCTGACGCAGCCAGTGCTTCACATTTGTTCGGATCATTTGTGCAGAGGTGGAGCTGCGTGTTCATTTCTGTCTTTGCGCTTTCCTTTGTGCCGCTCCTCCTTCCTGTGATTCATGTAAAGCTCCGGGTTTTGTAATCAGCTCACGTATCGCTGATGTACCCCAGCCCCCTCTGACCGAAGCGAGCGGCCACACTTTGCTGCAGATTGCCAGTGCAGTCGGTAAACGCCTTATTAATTGGCTTGCTTTCACGGTTGCTGCATGGGTGAAGTCACATTAAAGTAAAGAGCTCGGTTTGTGCAGGTGTGTGTGGTTTTTGATGTGTCATTCAAACCCTGGATCACAGTGGGGCTGCACACACACATTAGTTTGTACAAAGGTGGACAGATTGAGACAGGCAGGACACACGCAGCCCCAACAGGCCGGCCACGCCTTCAGATGTGCAGCGGCATGTCCTCTTTCTGAGCGCTGACGACTTTCTCACAGACACCAGTGACTCACAGACGTGTTTCTATTTTTTATGCTTTATTTGCCAGATAGATGAATCAAAAGCACTTCAGCACAGAGAGAAAAAACTGCAGGCATCGAAACATAGACGTGGAGCAGGATGTGACAGTGAAACTGTGCAGCAGAGCTCGAGCAGCAGAGAGAAAATAGCCGTTGTTGAATTGTTAATCCTCTGAAAATCCAGCATGAAGCGTTTGACCTTTACCTGCAGTGCCATCTTTAGGCCGCTTAGTTTGTTATTCAGTAGGAAAATATGTTTTCCTCCTAAAACTGCTGTCTGTGAAAGCTTTAAAACGCTGGCCCGTCAGTTGACCTGTGCAGTTTTAGCTCCTGAACTTGTGGACGTGTGAGCCTCTTGTGATTTTCACCTGAATAATTCCAGCAGCAGAGGAGACGACGAATAAAAAAAGTGAGAAAAATAAAGGCATTCTTTCACGAGCGTCCGGACTTTGATGAGTTTTTCTTATTGCTCTGGAGTTAGCAGTTAATGAGGTTAATGGGACTTTTCTGCAGGGTCATTGTCATCATCTTCTGTTTTCACTAGAAACACACAGCTTCAGCCACACGCCAAGCGTATTTACTCCCACTGTAAATGTGTAACTGTGCACAAACAGTGGGATCTCCCGGATGTTTCATGTTTCTTCGGCCGGTGTCACCTCGTGTTTACAGCGCTGACAGATCAAAGCGTACGGTTTGGGATTATTCTTTCTTTTGATTCTTTTAATTAGCGCTGTGTGGAAATCCAGATGTGGCTTAGATAACAATTTCTTGGCTAATTCATATTTCCTCTGTTTGGATAAAAGGATCGTGGTGCCACACAGTAGCTCATGAGTCACATCCAACAAGCCAAAGTAATAAGCCGCTGCTGACTCTGGATGGCCTCCAGCAATTTTCGATAACTCAAAACAAATATGTGGGACTTTCATCTCGGCAAAATTAAAAGCGTCCCGTCAGTTCCTGAAACACCTTCAGTGGATCCAAAACACCTGACGGGACCTCAGAGGGAAAACCGAATTCCCTCACATTCGCTTCTGTTCACTGGCTCTCCGCCTCATTTACTGTCAGACGATCCCAGCTGGGATCGTCTGACAGTAAAATGGAGACGGATTTCTTTCTTGATCAGCTGAATATATTTATTTGTATGATTATATTTATTAAAGTTGTCTGCTTATAAAGTCTGTCTGTGGAAGAGATTTCACTGCTTTGGTCGTTATGATTCTAACCTGGGCAGGATGAGCAGGTGAGACACCCTCACACTCCTCACCTGTCCGTGTTCCTGTGTTCAGGTATAAACTCCGAGGTGAAGTACTCCCTCCTGTCCGGCGATGACGGCTACTTCTCTCTGGACGAGTTTTCTGGGATCCTGCGGCTGGAACGACCTCTGAACCCCGAAACCCCGCCCACATTCGAGCTGAAGGTGAAGGCCACCGACCGCGGCCTGCCTCGTCACCTCCACTCTGTTGCCACGGTGACAGTGGATGTGGTCTCCCTGGACGACTACCAGCCAGTCTTCCTGAGCTCCGAGTACACCGCCCAGCTCCCAGAGTCCTCGGCGGTCGGGTCGGAGGTGCTGAGCGTGTCTGCGCTCACCAGAGACGGCGGCGGCCCGGATCCCATCGTGTACCGTATCATCTCCGGGAACGAGGACGGCCGCTTCCTGCTGGACTCACAAACAGGTCAGAACAGCTGATTATACGAAACACTCGGCGTTTCATTGTTACACTCAGGCGTACAGGTACAGGTGAGGGTCACACCTGAGCAGTGCTCACCCGGCCCTCCAGACACAAACCACATATCGAATAATAAAGGCATAAACGCACTCAACAAGCTTAAACTAAGTTTGAGTGCATTTACAGCGACTCTAAAGCCAGAACGGTGACCTTAAATGGACAGCGAGGAAGGTCCTTTCAGCTGGATAGAAGAAAACAGCAGCAGAAATACGGAGTGATGGTTTTCAGGGTTAATTAGTGAAAACAGACGAGCCAAAACAAAGAGCTGAAAGATGCTAAAGCAGATATCAGGTGACCGCTCACTAACAGCAAATATATACACAAAAAAGATTTCAGAATAAAAGCACAAACAGAAAATGGGACCGTGGGTGGAGACTCATTCATTTATTTCTCCGCTTTTGTTACTTTACACAAAAAGATATTCATAAAAACTTTTATCACTAAGGGTGACCAGAGGCTCTCAAACTAAGCACTAATTAGCTGACTATTTAAATTCATGACAACTGTAATATTTCCTCTGCATTAATATTCATGTGAAGGACGAGCGGGAAATGCTTTGGGCTCAGTCTGAATTGAAGCAGTTTAATCATTTTGGACAAATAATCACAAGAGAAAAACAGACTTCAGTTCTTCTACCTGCAGAAGCTTTTAAAGAAGACTAAGACTGTTGCGTCGGTGCCGAGAGGCTTCATTAAAGCTGCAGGTGGAGCCGCGAGCGCTCACGAGCTCCGCCCTCTGGTGGATTTAACAGTCGGCCTGAACTGCACATCTCACAGCTCGCTGCCAATAAATCATTACAGGCCACTGCATCAGGTTTCACTATTTATTTTGAAAAGCCAAGACAAGACGATCAGAATCTCAAGTAGGTGAGGTTCACTGAGATCGCAGGTTATTTTGGATTCGTGCGACACGTTAAAGCTGAAACAGAAACGTGTGAAAGACCAGAGCAGGTCGGTGGTTCCGGGCTGTTGTGTTTGACCCCGACCTGAATCTTGTGTTTTATGAATGGATCCTTCCTTCCCTCCTGCAGAAGAGGGAGTGCTGTTTGTGTGCGTTGGAAGCTGACAGGAAAAGTGGAGCTTTCTGCCTGCGATGATTCACAGACAGCAGAAGCTCCAGTTTCTCTTGTTTTTCTGAAAGTTAATTTAAAATCAATACTCTTCCATCCACAGCGCGATTACGGGCGAGTGACTCACTGGCTCGTGTATAATTTATGACTTGAGTTTTTTGATGTCTGCAGAATGATTCAGAATTGCATCAATTATTGATCCTGTGCGTCATCAGTAAACATCTCGGAGCGTGCTGCTGAGGACGCGGTTGTAAACGGTGAATCTCCCACCGGCCTGCGATCAAACGCTGCTTTTCACACACCGGACACGCAGCACTTTGTCTCCCTTTACTGCAGCTTCCACACGGACGGCGTTTACCGCCTTCATGTGGCGGTGAGCCAGAGCGCACAAATCTCTGCGAGCTGCGTGAGCTCTGGGATCTAGAAACGGCGGCGTCACACAAAGGAAGCAAAGAGGAAAACCGCAGTTACGTGTCACGTTCACACTTCTGCTCAGGAGCAACAACTGTAAACACAAGTCGAGCTGGGAACTCCTGAGATTTCACAATGACAGCCTTTCATGCATGACCGCTTCAGTTTATAGCATCCCAGTTTGATTCTTGGACTGTATTAGAGCAGCTTAGCATGAGTCACAGTTCAGAATAATCCTCCTTTTTCTCGCACTGAGCCTCAGTTCATCCGCTGTCTGAAACAAGCTGTTTAAGCCCCTCCCCTTGAAGCTGACTTTCTTCTGACTGGCTGACCATTATAAACAGAAGGACTGAACAGCTTCCTCTCTGTGACATCATCCAAATCTAAGAGTGTAAAAAAACTGAGTGTTTAGAGCACTCAGGCTTCCCGGGCGTGTCCTCGCCATCTCAAACCGCGGATCTTCTGCTCGTGAGGCGAGTGTGTTTTATGCATTATGGAGACTGTCTGCAGCCCGATAAGAAAAGTCTCTCTTTCCTGAATTTATTGACTTTGTCATTATGAGACTCGGCACCTCCAATTCTGAGGCCGTGGTCCGCAGCCGGAAAAGGGTGGAGTCAGGGATGTCTCGGGCTCTGGGAGGAGTTTAGGTATCTCGCGGTGCTGAGGAGCCAGCGGGTGGTTCACCTCCAGGGAGAGGTGTGGGGAGGTGACGGGGGAGAGGGAGGGCTTCTCTGCCCAGATAAGTGAAAGAAAATGGATGCAGGGTTCTATGAATGGATCTACTGGTCTTTATTTTCTTGTACTTTTGTCTCGTTAGCCTGACGTTTAGGAAGACGTGGATTTCGTGGATTTCTAAAATCTACGAGTTACTTGCTCTGTGTGATATATTTCTCATAGCTTCTCGGTGCAGAGCTTTTATTTGTATTTTGCTTCATCCAGACCAAAAAGCAAAGTTTTGGTGTGACTGCGTTCAATGCCGGGCCGGGTCAGCAGCCGCCTTTGTGATCGCAGTCTCCGTGTCGTCCGTGTGACACTGATGGAGGAGGTGGACGTGGAGGGATGATGCGTTTGGTCATAAAGCAGCATCCTGGTGCAAACAGAGGAGCGAATCGTTGGTTCCATGTAGTTTCGTCTGACTCCGCCCTCCATGGAGACTGGTGATCAGCGTTCTCGTGCACGTGACTGTAGAGAAGACGTCGGTTGGCTGCCTCGTGGTCGAGTCCTCGGTGGTTTTCTTCATTGTCCAATCAGTGACCAGACTGAAGACTGTACTGACCTGGAAGCTGAGCTCACCGCTTCCAACAGTGCAAAAAAAGCTGCTGTAGACATCCCCGATGATCCGAGCTGCCTTTAACCTGATTCCGGATGATCCGAGAATTTTCCAGAGGCTTTAATGTTTAGCAGCGTTTGTCCTTCAGGGCTGTGCTCAGTAACGTGGGTGGAGAAGCTGAAACCAACGCGTCGAGGCCGGCTGCTCTGTTATTTTGGTCAATATTGTTCTGCACATTTACTCTTAGACTTGATGTCTTTGTTAGGGTGGATTTTTAGTAATCGTTGGAAAACATTACCTGGCGCTGAAATTCAGTTAACGGCACAGAATTTGCAGCGGTGACACAAAGGGAGGGAAAAAAAACAGTAAATCTGCAGAGTAAGAAGTGAAATCGCGGACTTCCTGCCAAGTTTGGAAAATGTGTTTCTGTTACCTCACTGAGCGTCATGGATCTTCCACAGGCTGTGAGCACGAGGAATCTGTGGGCTGAAAATGCTCCAAAATCCCTCTAGTGACATTTACCATTAACGCGCCGTTATGCCCCGAAGTGGCAGCTTTGGTTGGAGGAATGTTGTGTGACCGAATCATGTGGGCGAGATTAGAGATTTGCACACCAGCGGTGCAAAGAGGGAAGCTTCCAGTGAAACGAGTCGTGAATGACAGGAACTCGTCAAACGCAGGCTAGCCTGGACGTGATGTCTTGGCTCTCTTATTATTTTCTCTGAGCCCACACACACCAGCGCACATCAGCGCAGATGTGCATCGACTCGTCAGGAGCTGCTGTCACGCTCTCGCATTCTTCATGGTTTTTCTGCTTTTTGCTATGATCAAAATTCATAATTGAAAAGATTTCATTTTTCACAAAGAAGCTCGCTTTATTTTAATGAAGTCTTCAGTTTGACCTTTTAAAACACGGGTGTCAAACATTTGGCCCAGGGACCAGTTCCGGCCCCACAGAGGTGCAGGTGTGGTCCCGTGGAGGGTCATTGTGGATGGAGCAATCACATGAGTGCTGCTGATTGGCTGAGGAAGAATAAAGTAGCCATGTTAAACCAATCACATGACCAATTTAACATGACATAGCAACAAGATGCTATGTCAAACCAAGACAAGGGTGAAGTTTAAGGAGTGACGGCGAGAGAGAGAGAGAGTTTGTGACGTTTAGCGTGTTTGGAGTGTGTAGTTAGTGTGTAGTTAGTCTAGTTTTGTTTGTGTGTCAGTTCTACTACTGAATGTCACAGTCAATTCAATTCAATTCAATTTTATTTATATAGCGCC
>VVHJ01017835.1:3504-23521 GCA_015107715.1 Tylochromis polylepis
GCCAGTATCAGTCCCTCCAACCAGTGTTAGTATCGATACTGTCGATATTTGGATTGATCCGCCCACCTCTACTAAAAGGGAAACATCTCCGTGCTGAATACATTTCAGTAGCTGTCTGGGGGATGCTGCAAACAGCCTCATTAAGTTAAAGCAAAATGTTCATTGTCAGAAATCCTTTAAGTTTGTTGTAAACATTAATCACTCCAGGTTCCATTGTTTGCTTAATATCTCAGTGTTCATAAACTCTAGGTTTATGAGTTTTGAAATGATCTGTATTTTGCACGAGACGTCACCTCATTTACTAATGAAGGTGTCTGCCAGCAGGCTGGTTAATTTTCTCCTGAAACCTCTCCTTGCCATTATAAATAATAAGCAAGTAGAACCCATTAGCTCAGCCAGTTCCTCATCATGTCTCCAATCAGACTGGATAGCGTGACCTTGGGGTGGGTGGGGGGAAACCCGCGCTGCAGCATTTAGAAAGGAGGGTGGCAGAGATGAAGATGGGTTGCTATTGGTGGCATCCGTTATCAAGGAACCCAATTACATCTAGAAAATGTGGTCGCCATAAGCAATTGCCATTTGTTACACTGTATAAGATAGAGGAGCTGTTTGGAGAGAAATGTGTGTTATCCTGATAATATGCACTTTGGACATCTCTCGGTGTCGGCCTTCTCATCTCAATGTGCGTCTTTTAATTTAACAGAAAGGTGTGATTCTTCTGAATGAAAAGTCCTTTGTGAGCTCCTTTCAACAATGGTGCATGGAAGAGGCAATGAGTCACAGTGAATCATGGCAGCCTCTCACCAGCTGCCAGCCAGATGAAGACACGCTGCAAGCAAAAAGTCTGACGAAACTGCAGCCGCAGTCGTGTGCTGCTCTTTCTACTTCAAAGCACGCCGTGGCGAGCGGGAATGTATAGCGTTCCATGAGGACGCCTAACAGCTCGTTCAAAGTTTGAGCGAGTTTCTCTAACAATCTGACTTCCAGTTTTGTTTTCAGATCTTTCCTGAGAGGTATTTCCTCTGGTCTTAAGCTGCCATGGTGTGAAGGCTGTGCTAAGTCAGTGGAGGCTTTACTGTAATCAGTTATTCAACTCTGGCATTCAGAGTCTCCGCTCCAGACAGAGGAATCCCCGTGGCTCACCACAAACCCAATCAGGCCCTTTAAGTACACAGCTTTAGAGCAAGGCCTGGGATCAAGAGTGCAGCAGCAGCAGCAACAGCAAAAAAATGTTTCCAGTTCCCCGGGGTGGTGGTCCACATGCATCTGCAGCCTGTACAAGGGTATTTCACTAATAGTTAGTGTCTTTTGTTCAGGCTTCTGTGCTCTGTCACACAGTCTTTTTCCTTTACAGTATTCCCTTCGGACTTCTCCCCGGCTTTTTGATTTGCCCTCTGTTTCCACTTAGCAGTCCTGGCTATTTTCCAAGAAACACCTCAGCACCATTCTCCAGAATAAACAGGCTTCTAGTAGTCTGGCCACATGTGGAGAATGCATTGGAGTTTACTGTATGTGGGAACCTCCAAAAGAAAAATCACCCTGGCTGCCCCCCTCCCCCCTTCTGAGGTTTTAATCACAGACGATTACAAAATGACTATTTGAATGCGGCAACAAAGCGAGTCGTTCCTGTGATTGCCGCTGTAATCTTTCCCGAGTGCAATCAACAACATCGAGACTGCACATCAGTCCTGCAATTAGGCTTGTCAAAATTACAGCGTGGCTTTTTATCCACAACTGCTTGTTTGATAATGCTTATTGGCAGGTGCCTTTGGAGGAGCAGAAGAAGGGAGCCCACAGCTGATACATTATGTAAAGCCATACTGTATCGTGCAGGCAGATGTTTCCTCCCAGCAACATAACCATACATCTCCATATCACAGTGGCGTCCTCCAGAGTTCTTCCTGTGATTCTTTTTTTTATTGTCTTTTCCATGGACGCACGCACCCAGTCCTTGACTTTCATCTTGGCATTGTCTCTGCAAATTGTTCCAGTGCTGTCTAATCATTTTCTGGTCCAATCAATTAGTTTGAAAGCGTGCATGTCCACTTCAGTGTCGTCCTCAATGTAAAGCATCTTTGGTTCCTTTCATTCTACTTATAGTACTGTTGACAGGACCGCAGTATCTATGACCTTGCCAGGGAAAATGCCTTCATTCTCTGCTTTAATAGAGACTTACTGATACAATACGTATCAACAGCAACTCACTATGATATACAGGTTGTCATTGCAGCTACTTTCAGCTTAACTTTAACTCCTGTTTTGTCTTCATGAGGGTTTTATTTGCCAGCACAAAGTCATTTAGTCAGCGGGCTTGACACGTGGATACGTTTTTTGTGGATTTATTTGAAGGAAAGGCTAATTGTTATGCCTCGGAGGTCCATTGTTAATTAGAAGTTATCTCGGGCAGCTCTCACATGGTCACCGCACTAATTGGCAGTCAAAGCTGTGTACCACCTGGCCCAGCCTTTAACTCACCAGGTGCTCCCAGCAAAGCCGCTGGCCTTGGCATTATGTGGCTGTGGCCTCTTAAACGAAGGCAGACAGCGGAGACAGACAGATAGAGGAGAGGGGAAGAGGGTGGGCACCATATCAGGACAACTTTGCTGAAACGACGAAGCTGAAAAACAGCTGCAAAAGGTTATTTCATGCTATGCAGCTGAGCAAGCCTTTTTTTTTTGGAAGCCGGCATGAAAGAAAGGTTCTGAAAAATTAGTGTAATCTTTTGATACACACATCGTCACACATCACCCCTCTTTGTTTCGGATTTCTAACGCTTCAGGCGATGTGAGGTGGCAGCACATCAACACCAAGCGCAGCCTGTGCAGGGCTTGTTTACCTGTGCTTTGCAGAGGAAAAATAAGTTCAGCCTGTGACTGAACAATAGCTGGCATCAGAGAGGTTCTGTCCACAGAGTACAGAGCAGATAAGAGAACAATTGTGTAATTAAGTCTATTTTGCTCTTTGTGGGGAAAATGTGAATGTTCAAATCAATTATAGCCACATTCTAAATTTTTAATTCAGTGCAGTTGCAATGTGGAGGTTGAAACTGCGGAGAAAAGGCGGCGATTCAATCATGAGAGAATGCTGCTGCTTTTCACAGCACATTAGAAACTCACACCAGGAACCCACAGAGTAAGCTGGAATAGTGTGAGTTTTTTTTTTTCCCATGCGTGATTGAGAGTCATGATGCGTCCCTGCCATGAGAGGAAAATCCATCTTTGACCCCCATTAGTCTTGACTAACTGGTCCAAATCTGCAGCAATCACAATGCCCAATCATAAAGTCCGTAGACAAGGCCAAGCAGGTGTGACCTGTGTATGACTCAAGCAAACCTCTGATAAAACGTGCCTAGCGTTGCTGTGCTCCGGAGGACAAAAGACCTCTGTCTTTTTGTGCCACAAAGTCAGAAGCTTTGTTTTTGTCTTGCAGCTCCAGCATCTAGGGTTCACAGTAATTCCCGAATGTCTCGTGCCTTTGTTCTTTGATCACAATGGGAATTTGAGATGTAAAGCGGATTTAGACAATGTGTCATATCTTGATGGATGGAGCAACAGAAGAAGCGCTTAAAAAACGCTTTGGAGCTGTGTTGTGTTTGCAGCCGTAGGCAAAAAATGTTAACGCTGTACAACAGAGCTGGGGATGATGTGGATGTGTTTGAATTGTTGTTTTTGCTGTTTATTTTTCCAGGAAATGTTGTGTTTAGGCACAGAGCTTTGGCAGCATGTGCTTTATGATAGCAGCCTACAAATTCTGCATATCAGTATATTATATAAAGCACGTCATCGATGAGAAAGTGAGTTATTATCAGCAGGATATTAAGCACTGGCAACAATTAGGCTTAACTAAATTGCAGATGTCCATTTAATATATATATGTATAAAAATCGACAAACCATAAAAAATAACAAAAACAGCAAATTACTGCCATATGAAGACTAATTGGAATAAACAGGCCTATCACTGCTATAATTACTGACAGTGAAATCATTACTTCCCCTAATGCTTCGCTGCAACCACCGTTAATAACACTTCATTAATTAAACATACTATGAAAAACAGCAGCTCTGCAACTCTGCACTTCAGCTCAATGGAAAGGACTTCTCCTTGACTGGGCCCACTGTAGCTTTACTTTGCTCTGGAGGTCATCTCAGGAATAATGAGCAGGGAGAAATGTAAATACTCCTCTTTGCTTAACTGCCAGAGCACTTAGAATACCTGAGACAAGCCAAATTTGAGATTTAGGTTCGTAATGAGGAGCTTATTATGATACAAGCTGGACCAGTGGAGTGAAAAATAGAGACTTTTGCTATGCCAAAAAAACAGGAGGATGGATGGATGGATGGATGGATGGATGGATGGATGGATGGATGGAAAACCCTCTTATCTCATTTGTGTGACATGTGAAATTCTTCCCTGTGACTATAAGGATGGAGATGATGAAGTTAGCTTACTTCAGTGCAAGGGCTGAAAGACAGGGAATAAGTTACCTTGTCAAAGGGACGTTTGGCAGTTTTTAGAAATAACCCTGCTATATTTGTCTTCAAGGTAACCTAAGTTAATCTTAATGTTGCTCAAACTTGCATGGACAGCGACAGCAAGTGAATTTGTAAGACAATGGCAGCTACAGGGTATTATTACAGTTTATTTGCAGTCATGTTTCTGGTAACTTGTAATTGTAAGTCCAATATCCTCTTGCCTTTAAGCTCTGTGTCAGCACTAACACCTCAGGAAAGGGAATCTGTCCTTTTACTGTGCCGTAATCACCACTGTTGCCTAGCATGTAATACTAATAAGACTGTCATTTGATGCTGGGTAGATAGCAAACAGTGGGGTTTTTTTTTTTAACTTTTTTGACTGGGTGCAGCTATCTCTGATGAAAACAGCTTTGAAACTAAACCAAATTGTAACATTGCGATTCAATTACTCCTAGTATAGCAGTTGAAACACCCCACGAGTAATCACTGAGTTTCATAGACACTGATTTAATGTAACCTTTGAAAGTGTAAACCAATATTGATTATATTATGTTTATGCACAGGCACTGTATTGATTTTCTCATTTCACAACAAGAAAAATTGTGAATAAATACAGTTGGTCCAATATACTGTGTATATGTGCCTTTTTAACTGCATACACTATATATATAATAGAAGGACATAGCCTTTGTGATGTCACACACTGATTTTGGACTTTGCATGTTAAAGCCTCAACATGAGTGTTTTTGGTCCCAAACTTGAGTGACCAGATGAAGCCCCAGTAGACAGCTATCAGCTCCAGCTCCCTGTGTCGGTACACTTGTCAATCAAACAGACAGCCCTCTAACATTGAGCTTTTGGTTGACTATAGTAGGGTGCAATAGCTGTGGCTAACAGAAAAATTGTTATGGTGAACATTTGTACTGGGCTGGTTTTTCTAAATCAGGACATTTACACTGCACTAAATGGTGGACTACCAAAAAGCTACACCTTCATTTATAGCATATAAATCATACACAACTAATTTATGTGACTTTATCAGCATTCATTTTAAAGAGAGTTTATTAGTGCTCTAAACCTCTCATAACCGTCTTATAATTTTAGAACTTTTATTTTCTGAACACTGTTCCTTTGCAGTTGAGCTTATTAATGTTTCCTTCAAATGCAAGTCCTTGAAATGGATGAGAATGGGCACCAGTCTTCATCAGAGCAACACAGACATGCTAGTTGGCTTCTGAAATGGTTATGAATAATTACTGTCTTCAGTTCTGTAATCAGTATTGGAAGTACATCTGGCTGGCTTCTGCATGGATATACCAGGGATATCAGAAATGTACAGGCTCTTTCTAATTTTCTAGTATTTATTGCCTTGTAGGCTGGAATGAAACCCTATTAAATCAAGCTGATTTTTCCATTTTCCTTTGGATATGCTGAAATAAATAGCAAAAGGTAGAAATGAGAAGCAGCTAATTTCGGGCAGTGTATTAAAAAGGGGAAGCAAAACCTCAGTTGCTGCGTAATGCTGAACATCCCGTAATCTTTGCTTTGATAATAGGCATGACTTTTTTGGAAAGATTTCTACCACCCGAGTAATCTGATTTAGAAATTGTCCCACATTTGTGTCTTCAGCTCATGAGACTATATGCAGTTTTCTTTTTGGATCTGTCCACAGTGTTTGTACAAATGGAGGGACCCAGGAAAAAGACATCCTTTAGGCTGACTGGGTGGTTGACTTGACTGTGTGCTTTGGGTTGTTGTCAAGTTGAAAGATGAAATTCTTCTTTGACATTAGCAGTGTATTTTTCTTCCAGAAGGCAGCAGAGTTTCACGTCAAACAACTTGGTGTTTGGAGCTATTCATCTTCCCCTCTACACTGACCAGAGCCCCTGTCCGGCCTGTGGCATGATGTAGCACTTCAAGAAGCATACCAGTGTCATTCCTCCACTAAAGCGAGAGCCAAAGCAGAGGTATGTTTTCCATTTATTTACGTATTTGTTATCAAGGTTATGTAAAAATTGCCAAGCCAAATTTCATGAAATTTGGGGAAAGGTGGAACAGAGGCAAATCAAGAGCCTGTCAGCTTTTGTGGCAATCCTGGTTATTGTTAAAGGGCAAAATACGGCAGATGATGCACCCTCCAAGTGCCCTTCCAGGAAGACTGCTTAATTATAGCAAAAATCGTAATCACACTTTTTTTGGTTGCTATTGCTATCTTGCTTATTTAACACGATTATTCAGAAACATAACAGATATCGTACATTTACTGAATATGGTTGTCTGGCTGGGAGTTAGGGCATGGTGAGGGGGTGTTTTTGACCATATAGCCAGTCTTGCAAGAGCAGCCTGTGTGAGAGTAAAGAATGTGGCAGACAGAGCCCCAGTTGCATGCCTTGGGAAACCTGCATGGTGGCTATGGGCAAGCAACAGAGAGCTGAACTGTTGTGCACTATAGAAAGTGGAGTGGGAGTGAGACCCCGAAGGACCCAGATAAAACGGTGGCTGAACAAGAACATTTTTGTAAACTTTTAGAGTTCCTCTAGCTCATCTAGTTCCTGTTCTCTAGCTAGATCAGCTGGATCTAGATTTAGATGTTGGCTCAAGCTGACTAAAATGGCGAGTGAGCTTGCCTTTTAAAGAGATGCAAAAAGGGATGCAATTTACCTACTGTATAACACAAGAAAAAGTTTCAAAAGTTGCCCCAACTCAGATGGTTGAATAATTATCCCAACTCCTCACTTTTTTTCTCGTTATTTTAAATCATCTTCATGGTGGGTAGGGCAATAGGTCAATAAATACTCACAGCTTGGCACAAAGGAACACAAGCTGAATCTCCGCCAGCTACTTTTAATATGAGTCTGAATATCATGGAGGAACGTAGCAGTTTATATTGGTCCCTACAGGATGTAGTTCAGGGGCAGCAGAGAACAAATTTAGCTCAAACTCAGCCTCCATCAATCTCAATCCAGATACCTCCTTCTGCAGCAACTTCTGCTCAACAGTTGTCTCAACAAGTAATAACATGTATGGGACTGTTCAGCTAATAAATTAGGCCTTTTTCACATCCTGATGATAAGTCATTAATACATCGCAGCAGCAGCAGCAGCACACTGAACTGTCACTGTGGAAGATGCAAAACATGGCATAGCAGCAGACATGCAGTGCCAAATCACGACGACAAATCACATCAAGGCACTTTATATTGTAAAATACTGACTGGATAATAATACAGAGAGAACCCCAACAATCAGATGACCCATTATGAGAAAGCACTTGGTGAGAGTGGGAAGGAAAAACTCCCTTTTACCTCCAACAGAATCAGGCTCAGGGACTGGGGGTGAAGCGAGGGAGACAGGAGAAAAGACACACTGTGAAAGAACCAAAGATTAATAATAACTAATGATTAAATGCAACGTGGTATATAAACACATGGTTGAGGTGCCTGATGCATGAACATGTGATTTGTTTCCCAACACTTGCATCTTGATATAATGTCAGTAAGCTGATTTGCAATCTTTGACTGTAATAACCTGACAAATAGTAGTTATGGGCGTAGTTTATACAGTGTTAAAAAAAAAAGCAAGTGTAGCTAGAGTTTTGTGGTCCTGTTCTCATCACTCTTTCTTTTTCTGTGTGTTTTGTGCCCCACATTTACTCTTGAAGTGGGACACTGATGCATATGCAGTCTCTTCCCTGCTCATTTACTCAGTTGCTTTTCTGTGAGTGTTCAAAGAGTTACTATTTAGCATTATAATGTCCACTTAATGATGCACATGTATTTCTTTGCAACACTACTGAACTGTTTAGGGTGTCTGCTATTATGGGTCCTTGTTAATACTTCCTTATTGTTTTTTAAATATAAAAACCTACAGCAGCTTCAGGAAGTTAATTGTATGTACATAAAAAGTACAGTTTTCACAGCTTTAATTGGGACTTACAGTGAATAATTATTAGAATAAATGTGTCTACACAAACTACAGCAAGTGAAAAGTTTTATTGCAGCTGTTGTTTCTTCAGCTATGATGACAACAATTGCCCATAAATTTCACTCATTGTTAATTATGTAAAAGCCAAAACAGGGGGGAAAACAATCAGAACAACACAGTAATATTGCAGGATCTATAACTTAAGGTATAAAACACCTTAAAATAAAAAAACTGAATACCTGCCATAAATCCACAATGTGTCATTTTTACTCTGCTGTTTTAAACCAAGTAGTAGTTTTACTTTATATGTGCTGGTAGGAGGATTTTGTTAGCTTTGGGCTGAGTTAGTCTAGGTGTTTTTATGCAAAGCTGAGCTAGCCTGCCTCTGGCTATATGGACACATAGGGGTTTAATACTGATTTTTCATCCACCCCTCTGCGAGAAAGTGAATAAGTAGGTTTTTGTTGCTTTTAAGCATATCATATGTTAGATCACATTTAAAGCCAAACTGAGACCCCACCCATTATACAGAGATTTGCATTCTTTATGTTGTCACATGAGTAAAGTTTGGAGCTGTCATCAGTATCATCGGGTTTCGTCCATTTCGTCTTATATAAAAATGAGATCTGCTTTGCAGACAGTAGATGCACAGCTATTCACTTTATTGGTATACCTCTAATGTAATTTCTTGTGGGTAAATGTGAATTGAGGTTGGCGTATATTCTTACAGAAAAATGTTCTAGAAAATCATGTTTAGATGTAAAATAGATTTTCCTTAGCAGACCCAGTCTCTGCAGCTGTGCTGTATGCATGCAGACATTGGTTGTGCTGGGATAATCCTTGAGGGGGGGAAAGGGTGAAAGGCAACATTTTAGCCATGTGAAACATTTTTAAAACCAAAAATTCTTTTAAAAAAATTAAAAAAAATTTACAAAATTTTTAAAAAAAACCTAAGATGCTTCTTCAGATATTTTTAAGAAGCTGAATGCATCTTCTTGCATAATTAAGCTAAACTGGAAGTTATTTTTAGTGTAAAGGGGAGTCTGCTTTGCCACCTGACTGCACAGACCCAAAACCTTGCAAACATGCAAATGAGCTGCTATATCCATTGGTATGGGATTCCAGCACTCAGGACATACTGCAGCTGTTATTATTGCTGCTGGCCGCTTTGCTCCCCTGGTGTGCTTGTGTCTGCACAGTCATTCATCTCAGAACTACCTCCTGTTTTGGTTAAATCCTACTGCTATATTACTTCTAGACTCTGATTAGAGTTTTCATTATAGTTTGTGCTGCAATTAAATGTTTAATTTCTTTTTCTTTTTTTTTAAATCTAAGGCTTTGGGGGAAAATATCATACTTAAGGGTGTAGATTTGTGTGGTAATAGTTTTAATTGGAGCTTTTAGGATCACTGGTATTGCTGTATGTTAGTGCCATCAAATACATGTGTTATCTGGGTGTACCATGGAGTATTAGGGAAAGCAAATTTTAAAAAGGGCTATAATTTATTAAAATGATTAATACTTACTAAAGATAATGTGGGGCAATAACATCCAAGCCAGAAATGCATTGCAAATTATTTAAACTGCATAGAAAATTCATGCCAGTAACATGTTTCCAACAAGCTGTAAAAGAGGCTTGTTTATCACCGTGTTACATCACTTTTTAGCTCTTTAATCTTATTTTTTAAAAGTGTCAAATGTTTTCAAAATTTAACCAGCCTTGATATCAGACAGCCCACTTTAGCCTTTTGCTTTACTAAGGACCCATGCTCTTGTTACAGAAAGTGGCTTTGTATTGTCCTGCTGAAATAAGCAATGCTTCCCTGAAAAATACATTGTCTGAGTGGCAGCATATCCTGCTCCAAAACCTGTTTATCTTCAGAGATTCTCTCCCTATCATTACTCCTGAAACTCACTTCATACCCAGTCATGTTACTAATGAACCAATCAGTTTATTGTCCTACTCCCAACAAAACAACAAATAATCATCTGTTCCAATATGTGATATACTATCTTTGTACTATTTCAATTAAATATAGGGTTTAAATTATTTCTAACATATTGCAGGTTGTTTTTATTTATTTATTATTTATTTCTTTTACGTTCTCATAGTTTTATGGGGTTTTTTAGAAGAAATTGGCTGTATCTATAAAAAAAAAAGTCACTTATGTTTATGCTTCACTTTAGTCGGAAGCATAAACAGTATAAAAGATGGCTATAGCGCCATGATATTACTCATTGGTTAGTGAATCCCCATTATGAAGCTGAGGTGAGCCTTTTTTGCCATCGCCATGTCATTCCTTTGAAAATGGATGTGACAAGCCAGGGGTGGATCTGACTAACAAACAGAGGACACTGCATGCTCATTGGCTAACGACTTGTTATTGATGACAAGTCGTTAACAATCACTGGCTAATCTTCCTTTCTGACTCTTATAATGATCATAAGTTACAAACTGAACTTCATAATTTATTCAACAAGACCTGAAACTAATCAGGAAAATGTTTACTTGAGTGACAGAGCAAGGAAGCCAAGAGCTGTTTTCCCATGGACTTCTATTTAACCCAAAGAGTGTCGCCCCCTTCATGCCATTAAAAATAATATGGGTTTTAGGCACTTCTGTACTGCTTCCCTTTTACAACCAGAAGCTAGGTCTATGTTTTATACTGTTCATGCTCTCTTTATGGATAGATAGACCCTGTGGCTCTGGTGCCTTTTTAATAGTGCAACTCAGTGTGGATGTATGTGTAAATTTAACAAAGTCAGTACTCTGATGCTGGAGTAAAAATGTATGCAGTACTAATGCTGAATAAGATGTCAGTTTAGTAACTGCAGTGAAATTAAGATTAGGGATTGCAGACAATGGTAAATTAAGATATCTTACATTTACATTTAGACAAAATTACAAACTTTCCCTGACCCTAACCGCAGTCCTTTTTTGCCTTAACTTGACCCCAGACTGCAGCACATTCAGTGCACCCACCTCCAAGCCTACTCTGTGGCATCACTGTCAACTCTAAAAAATGTTACCTGTTACCTTATGTTGCAAAAACATAATTGAGGAAAATTGAATGTATGAAAAGGTAATTTCTGGGAAACTGGGTTGGTGCACGCCACTGGTGGGAGTCCAGATTCTGTTATAAAACTTTTATTCAGTGAGTGAAGACATGAATTTGCAGCTGGTGGTGTTACTCAACTTTTGATTCACTGTTGTGCTGGACTTACCTGCTGAGCTTCACAGCAGGACAGACTTCATCTCATTTCTTAGAATTGGGAACACAGACCAGTGCCCATGTGGCTTACAAACTGTATCGTTTTCATTTCCATTGATCAAACAGCCAAATTCTTCTATAAAGCTTGTGTCACAGATGTTGTTATCAAAGCAGAGCTGCAGAAAAGAACAGAGGGAGGAGGAGGCAAAATAGGCAGATGCTCACCTCCGGTTAATAAAATGACCGGAGTTCTTAGAAAAGAACTGCTTTCTTCTGTTGGATCTAGTAAATATGTGAATCAGACCTGCAACTTTCTCATCATCCAAGTAAACACACAAAATCTCTTTGTCAGATTAGGTCAGTCCATCTCATGGGGGCTAGTAATCAGCTTAAAGGATAATATCGCCATTATTGAGTTTTTCCTTATCTCCAGTGGCTAGTGATCTTCTGTATCCACCTCTGACAATTTCTCTTTGCTATCTACAAATTTGGTTTAGCTTCTTTTATTGCTTCCATTTCCTCCCGAGTGCATGAAAAGACTTTGTATAGACTTAATACTTTGTAGCCTTCCACTAGAGTGAATGTGATGAAAGTAGACAAATTCATAATCACCAGTCACAGTCAGTCAGTCGAGCTTTTCATGAATGTGCAACGCTAATAGTCTCGCCTCCCCCTCGTGAAAGATGTTTTCCCACTTAAACATGACCTAAGTTAGTTAGCATTCTGGGATATAAAGCAATAACAGTAACAACACATTGGTTGTATTAACCCTGCGTTTACATGCAGGTGATGTATAGAGCAAACAGAATGCCATTCACTTACTCTGTTATTACAGAGTTTTCAAAAGGGTTACACGTTTGACGTGCAGATAAATAAAAGTGCCTGTCTGTCAGTATCTTCTGCTCCAGTAATGTTCTCCTTCTTTAAATCCCCCAAATTTGGTTTAATTCCTTTTATGTTATTGACTCCTCGCTGCTGATAGGAATCCCAGTGTAATCTCTGAAGTCAAAACACAGGCACATGAAGAATAAATAAATTTTATGTTCAAGTTTATTCTTGAGCATGAAAGTTGTTTTTTGAAACAAACGATCCCAACTCGGTGTCTACTTTTCACCTTTCCTTTGGTTTTCAAATCACCATTGTATGGTTTATTTTTCTGTGTTTGCTTTACCACTAGAGGTTATTTTGACCCTTTGGAATTATACAAATCACGTCACTCACTTTAAATAAAACTTCATCATCTGATATTTCATTACTTTTCCTAACATTGGTCAACTTATAATATTAAGAAGATACAAAGGAAAGGAAAGGGGGATACAAAGGAAAAGGGCCATTGCAGCCACTTATACCTAGAATCACTTATACGTAAAATTATTTTGACCACAATGACTTACCAAAGTATTTGCCATTGCTGTTGTTGCTGTAATACAGGGTGTAAATAAAATAATTCTGCCTAATTTAAAATGAAATGCACTTTAGGCAAATGTGACTGTAAGTAAGCTCAAAATGTTATTGAAAATGATATAGATTCTTTCAGAATATCTACATTTTGTGTTAAGACACCAAGGTTTCAGTTTTTGTTGCATGTGCCCCATACACCGCACAATCACAGGAACACTGGTGTTACAGCCTTGAACACAAACCCTGACCAGGAGTCAGTTGCTAGAGAAACCTCAGTCATGGTGGCCCATTTCTAGCTAAATCTGTGCACACAGCACTAGAAACCACATAACACATTCACAGGAATCAGAGTATAAACACAACATGGCTGAAATAATGATCATAACACTACTAAATTAAGAATTTGAACTTAAACATTAACCATCTCATGAGTCTTTGCACTTGCCAGTGCAGAAGTCTTCCATACTTAGAAAAGTCAAATAGAAATTATTAAACAAAACACGTTTGCTCCGGTACGTCATTATGTGGCTAAAGGTATGGAAACAAACTATAATATTGAGTAAACCTTAAAAAACTAGTGTAAATTTAGTTACTCATTTTAATTAAGTATGATCATTGTATGATGACCTTATGTAGTATGATGAAGCTACTCTGGCTTCAACACAAAGGTGGGGAGTGTCTAGGACTTCTGGTATGGCCATGAGAATTGTGAACATTGTATCCTTGAGACAAAATTGGAATTGTTGAATCCCACATACATTTTATCAAAGCAATGCTACAAACATTAATTATTATCAAAACTATTTCTGGACACAGCACAAAAGTAACAAAATGCAAATAGAGGTTTTTTCACATTACCTAAATGAAATGAGCAGAAAAGACATGCTGTAATTTCTGTCCCCCACCCTTTCTCTCTTCTCCTCTGCACTCTGTGCTCTGAGGTCTTAAAATGACAGTATTATTGTTTATTGCAATTATTTCTGGAACAATATATTATCCAGCAAAAAGAGCTGGCCTGACAGCCCTAGTGCCCTAGAGTACATTTATGGCCAGTGAACTGAAGCATTTGAACAAACCCTCACTCACTGGAGATGTCTGTTTTCCAGATGGATGTTTAATTGAAAAAGAAAAAAAAAAACAGCCAAGCTGAGATGAGAGAGTAAGGACAAATTAATGTTACCTAACTTCACTGCCTACAGAAAACCAATATTCAATTAGAATAAGGTAATGAATTTATATTTAATTTAAAATTATGCCCACATCCATTTCAGTGGACTCTACAACAATTTCACATAACTGAACAATATTGCTATAAAGTTATCAAATGTGGAGTCTGCTGATTCTTCTTTCATATTTGGAGGCTTTCTATATGGAGGTATTATGCTGTGTAATGTAGGTTGTTGTGTAATGTATTTTATATTATATAATTTGAGTATATTTATGTTATTCTCAAAAGTAACTGGACTATTTCAATCTAAAGATTGATTTTAATACTTGGATGAAAGTCCTTTGCAGTCAATGACTGTCTGAAGTCTAGAAAACATGGACATCATCAAATTCTTACCTTCCTCCCTTGAGATGCTCTGCCAGGACTTTACTGCAACCACCTCCAGCTGCTGCTGGTTTGTGGGTCTCACTACCGTCACCTCTGTCTTCAGTAACTGAAAAGCATCCTCTGCTGATATCAGGTGACTCACTTGGCCATTGAAAAATATCCCATATAATTGCCTTGAGAAATCCTTGGGTTGCTTTTGAAGCACCTTTTAGGTAATTATTCACTTGCACTGTGAAGTGCTCTCTGATCACTTCTGCATCATTTGACTGAATCTGAGCAGAGAGTAGTTCCCTGTACACTTTAGAATTCATCCTGCTACTTCTATCATCATGGTGCTTTCCTCTTCATTCTAGTACAGGTTAATCCTGGTTTTGTCTGTTCAAAGAATTTCTTTCCAGAACTGTGCAAGCTCTTTTCAATGCTTTCTGCCAAAGTTTAATCAGGCCTTCCTGTTCTTGAGTTTAACCAGCGCTTTGCACCTCTGTATTTACATTCCTGAAGGTGTCTCTGTATAGTACACCTCAAGAATAATATAATAATATGAGCTCCTGGGGGGGGAAAATGTGGTAGGAATTTGAGTACACGAGAGGCAAAAGAAGAACTGAGAAATTAGAATCACCACAGAAGAACAAGGCTTCATGTAGTTACAAAACAGTTAGCTGTTTTTTAGATCTAAGCTTTAGGTAATTAGAAGCTGGCTGATGTAGGGGAGTAGCTGGACATCCTTGTAAAGACTGGTGGAAACTGGTTGGTTTGAGTGAAGGGAGGGGTTATGTGGTGTGAAGTGGCGACCAGGAAATGTACCCTCTGTCCAGGGTGACTTGAGAGTCGTGTGAGGCAATAAAAGCACAGAGATGGCTAGAATAGTTTAACTTGAGTTGCAGGAGTTAAGGATTACTAGGAGGTGACATCATGTGGAAAACTGTGCTAGAACCTGAACCTGGCTTTAGTTCAGCCCATTGGAGGAGTATCCCAGTTGAATTACTGCTTCCTTTAGATTATAGTCTTCTATTGTTTTCCACAGTCTATGCTGTTGTTCAGTGGTGTAACATTGGTACATTTTGCTTCAACACATAAATATTAATTTTCCTCTCTCAGCTGAGTCCCCACACTCAGATGTTGTGGTCCTGTAGGTGCAGCCCTTCTTTCTCCTTCATCTTTCTCACATAAAAACAGAACATGCTTCCATTTCTCATTGACATTTTTTATTTACGCTGATTAAAAGATCACAAGTTTGATGTCTGCTGAAGTTGGTATGACCAATTCTTAATCTCTTTATAATTGTTTAGTCCTTCCTGTTGTTTCCTCCAATTCTCACCACTCCTAGTTCATTTAATATCGCATACATAGAGCAGAAAATAATGTGACGAGTCGGGATGTTGCTGGATCTGGATGGGTGACTGGATAACAAAAAGAAGGGGAAAAATAGAGCAAGCATGAAAAAAAAGAGTATGCCAGGACTGTAACAGGTTATCTCACAGGACTCCACATTCCTCCTTTTGAGACAAAATTTTATGTCAGTAACACAGTGGCTTGGTGATTAGCATTGTCATATCATGCCAAAAGGGTCGACACAGCAACTTCTGGTTCTTCAAGTCAAGTGCGGAATACCAGAAACTGTAGTTTTTCTAATTGACATTTGAGGCTGGCTTCAAAAAGAAAATCAGTCCCAAACACTTCTATCCATGCATCCAGTCTCTTCAGGTTATCCTTATCAGGGTCATGGAGGGGAGGGGGCTGGCGGGTACACCCTGGACAGGACACCAATCTGATGAACTTCCATTAAAAAAAAAAACCCAAAAGAATTCTGCATAAAAAGCTTTTGGATAGTTTCTGTCTTCAATAATACTACCAAAGTGGTCCTGAAACTCTTATAATCAAAATGGTAACAAGTCCAAAACCAGTGGGTGGCTGCCTGGTCGCTGTGTCGATCTTTTAACTTGGGTTTTGTCCTTGTGTTCTGTGTGAAGTTTGTATGTGCTCACTATGCTTGCACAAATTAGCTTTGAGAGTTTTCCAGTTTTTCTCTCCATGCAGAAAAGGAAAATGTGACATTTTTCATAAACCAAACTGTTTTTACTGCTTAATGGCAAAAATATCTTAAGAATGTTCAAATTAACAATTTAATTTTCAAAGGCAGAGACAACTCACAGTATTTTGTTATATAGGACCAATTAACCAGCTCTATAAAGTTGGACTGACACAGATAAACCCTGATTTAAATTTCAAATGGGGTGCCTATTTGCTATAAAACAAGCAGATGATTGTCTGCTTGTTCCCTACCATCAGTGGGTTCATGTTATCTCGTTATTGGTGTCAGTAAATTGTGTGATAAATCTAAAAATGCAAATTTCCATTTAGCTAGAGCAGTCACATCATGTCAGCATACAAGTCTTGCTAAATCCTGTGCTTCATGTTTTATTTTTAAGATGCATCTGCAGTATAATTTAAAGTGTAGATATCAAGTATTGCCGATCAGCCTAATCAACACTGAGAACTGTTGAGGCAGGACGAAAGAACAGAATTATAATCAAGCCTGAACCTCTCATCCTTGATTTCAGATAAAGCACAATATAGATAAACTGAAAAACAACAACTGATACTAACTGATTAATTTACCAACCACAAAAAGTAAATTGCTTCTATATTTGCTCATTAATACAGGGTGCGTAACTAATGAGGAGGGTTTATATCCTTAGAATCTTCCAAATTTTCCTCTTGCTGCTGGGCACAAATGTTAACACTGCAAAGAAACACACTACTATTTTCAAACACACAAATACTATACCACAGCCATTCAAAGGATTGTTTTTGTCCAGTGATGTGGGATATGCATGACATGAAGTGCAACCTCACATCAGTGTTTAAACCCATATTTAAAACAGTGTTTTGTCTGCAGCACACAGTTGACTAACATTTTCTACCTGTTTCACAGTATGAACTCATCAGATATTTCAGTATTGTTAATATTTTACGAGGAGAGGGTATCTGACAACAGTCTAAAAAGCACTGAAGCAAATTTTATGTGTTACGAGTCCCACACACCACCATGCATCACTGTTAAACTTGAGGTTTGGTCCTGAAAACCCAAACAAACAAACAAACTGTAGACTACAGATTTAATAAGTATTTCAGAGATTTCTTGGAGCTGTATTAAAAGTTAATGTGGAAAGGTAAACAGAAAGCAAAAGTAATCTTTAAACAGCTGGAGAGAAGCCTCAGAGGGTTCCTGCTGTAACCTTTGTAGCCCCCACCCCAAAACAAAAAAGGTTTTTGAAGCACCCTGAAAGCACTCTACTTACTTAAACTACACTGAGGGATACGTTTACTTCCAATACATAAGCTCTAGGAAGGTAACGCATGCCAAACAGAGACTGCCTGGCAGAAAATGGAAAAATACATTTCCTGCTAGATATTAAAGCTGCCTTCTCCGGAGAATAAGACCTACACTTCTAGGAGATATTTTGGTGCTGAAAGAAATCCCATGAAATCCCCCCTGCCCCATCCCCCTTCAGCTCAAAGGTAGATTATGTAAGATTTATGTAAAATAGCACCCCCTGCAGGCACAACAAAGAGTGACTAATCAAAATCAAAACGACTGCGACCTCCCACTACGGGCTCTACATTTACAGGGAGGACAGCATGCAGGAGGCAAAATAAATATGCCCTAATCCCTGGTTGCTGAACAGGGTAGTTTCAGGATCAAGAAATATTATTATAATGCCCAGAAGCCTTATAGCCTATAGGTATGTAAACCAAACTTGAGTACAGCTAGCTGATATTAGCTTAATTCATATACACTGAAACATTAAAACTTCTGAGAACTGAACTGAATAACTTTAATTATCTCATTACAATGCAATGCTCTGTTTGCAAATCTTGGGTGACTTCATTCAACTGTTTTTTTATTTTGAAATGTACCAACTATCTAAACATTGCTGCACACAAAGCACATCCATACGATGCAGCATTTCCTGTGGCAACCACTATAACAAGCCAAGTCCAGGAATGGCCCACTTTGTAATCTACAGCACCCAAAACGATCCACTGCCAATCTCCCAGTTGGTATCTGGCAATGTGCTTAGCAAACATTAGCATGCTAATCTGCTACACCAAGATAGTGAACATTTGCTAGCTACTCGCTAGGTGTAACTTATTAATATATGCACAGAAATTCTGTTTATCCTGTGCAGAAAATAAATGCACATGCAAAATTACAGTTAGACTCATAAAACATGCGCATGGACAAGTTTTGTTCTTACCACATGTTTAGGTTAGGGAGTCAGAATAATTCTGTATTCATGAGCACATGCTTGCTATCTGCAAACTGCATACAACCTTTTAAAGAAGGAAATATGTTTGAGGTGGATCATGGAGTAGAAGATGATGTCGTTCTAAGGGCGAAACCCGGAGAAAGACAAAACAACAAGGAGGAAGCCAAAAAAGGCAAACCTTTCCAAAAAGTAGTACAACAATATAATGCCATCGATTCCAACTTCAGTAACCCTACAAATGTTCTGCTGTTTAGTTTTCTATCCTCTTTTATGTCCGAAGTGATAGCAGAGCTGTGCATTTTAATTTTTCAGAAATCCCTCAGTCAAAACATGGTATGATGTCATCTTTAGATGGAAACTAGCGAGCAAACCCAGCTAAACTTAATAAATTCTGTTTTTCATGGATGCTTGGATGTTAAACTTTCTTGTTACACCTGGTAGAGCAGCCACACTGATCATTTTATTGAAGATGAAAGAATTTAGACAGTTTTTAATGCTCAGTGATGCCGCAGTGTTTGCTTGAGTTTAGAAACTGAAGAGGAGTTTGGACCCAGAAACGGCTAATGACGTCAGACTTAAGAAGCGGATTAGAGTGTAAGTGATGACATCCAACAGAGATGAAAATCTTGTTTTAGTCAACGCAGTTTTAATATGCTAAACCAGGGGTAGGCAACATTTTTCTTTATAGACACTAAGCAATAAATAGTAAGTAAAGAGCCACACTTTGAACAACAGAATTAGAATATAATGGAGATTGCACTGAATTATACTGAAAAACAAAAACCAAAAACATGAATTTAGGTAGACAAAAGAATACTTCAAAGGCCAAGAACTTTACAGTGGCTTGCAAAAGTATTCGGCCCCCTTGAACTTTTCCACATTTTGTCACATTACAGCCACAAACATGAATCAATTTTATTGGAATTCCACATGAAAGACCAATACAAAGTGGTGTACACATGAGAAGTGGAACGAAAATCATACATGATTCCAAACATTTTTTACAAATAAATAACTGAAAAGTGGTGTGTGCATAATTATTCAGCCCCCTGAGTCAATACTTTGTAGAACCACCTTTTGCTGCAATTACAGCTGCCAGTCTTTTAGGGTATGTCTCTACCAGCTTTGCACATCTAGAGACTGAAATTCTTGCCCATTCTTCTTTGCAAAACAGCTCC